>PVJO010026486.1:0-21030 GCA_004026905.1 Hystrix cristata
CTAAATCCCCAACTATTCCAGTTATTCTTGAGTGGTGTGATCTCTTATATTTTTGTTTCTAGGCAAAGAATATGTATTAGAGTTCTGAAAGAAATCTCTAGGCAAGGGAGAAAAATCAAGACCATTAGACATCTGAAGAGTTGTAGGAAATTAAGTCAGGGCATATCTCTGTGGTATTATTACTAGGTATTATTCTTTGAGTTTGCAGAAATAAAATGTGATCTAAAAAATAAAATGTCTTTCTGAGCCAGAGAAATGTGATTTCTTTGTTTCTGCATATCAGGCTTAGGTTGAGTAATATAAAGAAACAATTTAAAGAGTACTTATCACAATGCACTCATAGCATTTAATATAAATACTTGTTATGCAAATCAGTAAATGAGTGAAAATAATTGTGATTGAATTTATGGATAAATAGGTTAATATGTATAGGACTAAAGAAGTTGGGTTTTTTTGTTTTTGTTTTTGTTTTTTTGTGCCAGTGATCGAACTCAGGGCCTTGGGTTTGCTAGGCAAGCACTGTAACCACTAAGCTAAATTCCCAGCCCCTTGTACTCAAATGAGATCATATTTTTTTGTCTTGTGAGTAATAATTAAACTTATAAGAAAATTATTTAAATTCCTTTTCTCTCCTGTCTAAACTTTCTACATTTTAAAATAATTTTCTTTGAAGTATAATTCTTTCAAAGGGTCAAATTCTATTGCTCTCAATGCACAACCTGTAACTTTCAAAGCAGATAGAAGTATCAGAGGTATCTACTCAAAGAAGTTTTGTTTTTATCTCTTTATGATATAATAAAATCATTAATTTTGATGTGGACATAAGATCATCTGGACTTGAATCTCACTCTGCCCCTGCTTAGCTATGCAACTCTGGGTAAGTTATTCTCTATGAGGTTTTTTCCTTATATGTAAAATGAAATAATAGTAATAACTATCTTAGAGGTGGTGAATTATTAGAAAACATAATTCATGTAAGAGTTTTGAGCACAGTGCCTGGTGCCTATTAAGTATTACTCCTCCATTCTACAATGATTAGAGTTCATTAATTTAGTAGATATGACTAGGGATCACTATGATACAGTTAAATCTGGACTTTATTTATCTTTACTTGATAATTTTTAATTTATAGATTTGTGGTTAACATAATAAAACTCCATAAAAAAGGATGATGGATTAAACTCTTGATTTATTTCCTAATTTCTCATCCCATTCACATCACCATATGATAGTAAAGGGTTTAATTTTAAAGGCAACAATCAACAAGTCTCAACAACAAAGGTAATAAGAGAGAAGATTAGAGAAGCAAAACATTAAAATCTGGCCTGTGAAACTCCTGAGGGAGCAGTGAGAAGTCAGAGAAATCTTTCAGATTATTTTTAAAACTTAAGCAAATATGAGTTAATATACATGTGTATTGACTAGCATATTTATCAAGCTATACAACCCAAATCAAAAAAGATAAAAAGATAAGAAAGAGAAGAAAAAATAAGGCCCACTTCTCAAAAGAAACATAGATTCCAGAAGACCAATATTCAAATAATCATAAGAATTATAGAGAGAAAGCAGAAGTCAGAAGACAGGAAATCATTAGGGAAAGATGCAGAATACATGGGATACCAGCAAAATGGTTGAAACCAAAGTTGATCTAGCAACAGAGAAAAACAAAACCTAAAGCCCTACTAAAACAACAAAAAGACCATAACCACAACACCAATGACCATAAAAAGATAAGCAAAGATGGTATATAATAAACTGAAAGTTAAAGATTAATAAAACAAAAGGTTAATAAAGTTAATGACAAGCCAAGCAAATAATAATAGAAAAAAGAGCAGAAGTGATATAAAAGTGAGGGGGGAACTGAAAAAAGCAAGAAGATGTAAAAAAAATAAATGGGAAAGAAGAGAAAAAGACCAAGAAGAAATTCAATTTAAGGAGAAGAAAGGAAGAGTTGAACAATGAAGTAAATTACATGTAAGGAAAATAGTGAGAAATAAAAGAAAATAAGAAAAATATAAGCCAGGCTTCCTGGCACATGCCTGTAATTCCAGCATTTGAGAGGATAAGACAGGAGGATTCCCAAGAGCTCAAGTTCTGCCTGGGCTGCGTAGTGAATTGAAGGCCACCCTGCACTCCCAAGATAGACCCTATCTTGAAAAACCAATATATCTATGACTGACTGTAGGATAGATAGAAGAAAGTGAGAAGAAAATTGCTGGAGGGAAAATAGAACAAAAACAAAACACTGAAAATAAAACTAAAGACTAGCCAGAGAGTCTTTGCAGCTAAGGAATTTGTTTTAGAGCAGCGGGATCAATCTGCCAGGTAGGGAGTGGATATTGAGAAGCACCGAAGGTATATTTCACTCCTTTCAGCTTGTATCGAGTCAGTTATGGCGAGCTGAGATCATGTAAGTCGTGCCGTGGGATGTAGATCCTGGTGCTTCTGCATGGCAATCAACCCAGAGGAGCCAGGAACCTGTAGCCAGCCAGGAACCTCTGCAACATGCGGAGGGTGCAAGACAGGTGGACGCTCATTCCACCTCCTCTATCTGAGTGTGGTAAGTGACCATGCTGGCAGTGTGAGCCCTTTTCACTGGCCTGGGCTTAGCAGCCCGTGGACCATGCAGGACAAACATCCAGCCCCTCCTGAGGTCCTCAGTCTTCACGGCCAGCATTGGTGTCTGTGCTTAGACTGCAGCCTGTGCTTTTCAGTGCCTGTACCTGGGTGCCTTGGGGCTTCTTGTCCCAGTCAGGCTTATCCTCAGTCCATATGAGTCTACACTAGGGGTCCCCAACCCCTGGGACATCGACTGGTACCAGTCTGTGGCCTCTTAGGAGCCAGGTTACTAGCACAAGGTGAGTGGTGAGCGAGCAAGCACAGCTTCATCTGTATTTACAGCTGGTCCCCATCGCTCAGATTACCTCCTGCTCTCCACCTCATGTCAGATCATCAGCAGCATCAGACTCTCTTAGGAGCATGAGCCCTACTGTGAACTGGACTCGTTAAGGATCTAGGTTGTGCACTCCTTTGAATCACCCAGAAACTACCTGCTACATCCCCATTTCCTTGTCTTCCATGAAATGGGTCCCTAGTGCTTAGAAGTTTGGAGATTGTTGGTCTAGACAGTGCATCTTTGGGTGGTGGCAAATGTCCAACCGTTGAATGACTGTAAATCCCTGAGAAGCCTTAGAGAGCAAGGCAGTTCAGTACTGGAGAAGTGGCCATAAGGAAGGAGCACTCTGTAATTATGCCTCTCAAACGCACACTGTTCTCAAGCATGCTGGTTTCACATCTAGTTACCGAGGTCATGGCCACTTGGACTCTCTTCTCTGACATAGCCTGTGCTCCATGTTGCTGAAACCTCCCAGCAAGATCCTGTTCATATTCCTCTCAGCCAAGACTCTTCCTCATGCCTTTCTCCTGCCCAGTCAGTGAAGCACAGCACCTCCCAGCAGTCCTAATTGTGATTGCCCTGAGCCTTCTATTTCCAGGGGAGATTAACCCCTAATAATAAGACTCCTTTCAAGATGGCTTCTGAGTATAGGGCCCCAAGAGTTTGGCCAGTCCGGTGTCAGGTTGTTGTGCAAGGAGAGTTGCTTTTAGGTCTAACTCCCCAGTTGAGGTGAAAGCGTATATGGACTGGGTTTCCCCAACCAACAGGACCTCCCACTAGCTTATAGTAGAAGTTTCTTGAATTGGCCACTTACCCTGAAACTATACCTTCACAATCCTTGTTCCCAGCTAGGATGCTGAAGTTATGAATGGCTCCACACCTTTCTCTGCATTGTTTTCCAGATTCTATGTTGTTTAGGTCTCCGTCTGCTTATCTGTTGGTTCCCAGAACTCTTTCTCACTTTCACTACACAATAAACAGTTTCTCCATTGTTAGGCCACATCCTCTCAACCGAGTTGTACGATGGTTCCTTCTGTTCCACCATCTTCCCCCAAAGATCTCTTAGTGGAATCCTTAGGATTTCATATGTATAAAATCAGATCATCTACAAATAGGATACATTTTTTTTCTTTTTTCTTATTTGTTTAACTTTTATTTTTTTTCTCTTCCCTGATTTTTCTGGGTAAAATTTATAATACTATATTAAGATTTGTGACAGTGGACACCCTTTTCTTTTTCCTGATCTTAAGAGAAATGCTTTTGGGTTTGTTGTTGTTGTTGTTGTTGTTGTTTTTAATTCAGCAGGATGTTACCCATGGGTTTGTTACCTATGGCCTTTATTTTATTGGTTTATCTATGGTTAATTTGTTCAATATTTTCCTATGAAAGAATTTTGAATTTTTCCTAAAGGGTTTTTTGTATCTATTGAAATAGTTGTGTAACTTTTATCATTTACTCTATTTGTGTGGTGTATTACATTTATTTATTTGCATATATAAATCAATACATATCTTTGCATCCTTAGAATGAAAACAAATTGATCTGGTCTATAGTTTGTTTTTTTTTTTAATGTGCTATGTATTCAATTTGCAAGTATTTTCTTGAGAATTTTCACATCTATGTTCATGAGTGAAATTGGTGTATTGTGTGTGTGTGTGTGTGTGTGTGTGTGTGTCCTTGACAGATTTTAGTAGAGGGTAAAACTGGCTTTGTAGAATGAGTTCGGGAGGGTTTGTATCATCAGTATTAATTCTTCTCCAAAAATCTAATACAACTCAGTTTTGAATCTCTCTGTCCTGGGCTTGCCTTTTTTGGTGCACTATTACTGCTTAAATCCCATTTCTTATTATTGATATATTTTAGTTTTTTTATGTCTGCTTGGTTCAATTTTTGTGGGTCATATGCATCCAGAAATGTAATCTTTCTTCTATATTTTATAATTTATCGACATATAGTTTTTCAAAATATTTCCGAATGATCCCTTGAATTTCGGTAGTAACTGTTACAATACATCTTCTTTTACTTCTAATTTTAGATGGATATTCTCTCTATCTCTTTCTCTTTTTTTAATTAATTTAGTTAAAGGTCTGTCAATTTTGCTTATCTTTTCAAAGAACCAACTCTTAGTTTCATTGATATGTTGCATTTTTCTATTAGTCTGTATTTCATTTATTTCTACTCTACCTTTTTTTTTTCTACTATATCTTTATTATCTCTTTTCTTCTACTGATTTGGGATTTGGTTTGTTCTTATTTTTCTAAGACTTTGAGATATATAATAATTTATTTTAGATTCTTTTAATATACATGTGCATTGCTTAAATTTCCCTCTTACTACTGCTTTTGCCATATCTGATAGGTTTGTTATGTTGTGTTTTGATTTTCATTTGATTCAAGGACTTTTAAATTTCTGCTCTTACTTCATTGATAAACCACTGTTTGCTCAAAATTTCTGTCTTGGCATATTTGAGAATGTCAGTGCCGGTTTTCCTTTTCCAGAAGGGAGGAGAAACAGCTCCTTCCTGTGTTTACTTTGTTTCTTTTATTGTACCTCTGTTATATACCAGGTATGATTTTATTAATAGCATTATATGTACTAGCTCTTTCAAAACACAAAATAATCCTTTAAGACTGAATGATTGGATTTTTGTTATGTTGGTAGCATTATGAAAGCTACACACCTAGGATTTAAGTTCAAAATAGTTTTCTGACTCTAGAATTCTTTACTATGCATAATTTATTTCTACAATATTGTCCTTGTCAGTGAGGTAAGGAACCAGGGCTAAAGGATAGTATGGGGGGGCAAGGAGGGAGAGAAATCTGCTTCATAAATTCTTCCTTGTATCCTCTGATCATTTCCTTTTTTACCATGTAGGTCTATATGCATATATAATAGAGAAGACTACAGCAAATTTGCTTTTACAACATTTTTAAAATATATAATCAGAAGTTTTTGTTAGACAGGGAAATAGGTGGTGATTTATACTAAGAAGATTGAGTGCAGATTAAGTCTGACCCTGTCTTTAAAGAAACTAATGAAGAAGTTTTAAATTGCAAGAAAGAAAGCAAGAGAATGAAATGTAGAGCCAGAAAGAAACAAAAAAGACTCATCTGCCTTTGCAATTAGAGGGAAATGGAAGAAGGAGAAGGAATAGGCATCGCTGACATCTATTATTCTAACAATTTTGCTTTTAGAATTATTTGTAACTATTTTATCCCAGTACATGATCCCACCCCAAAGCAAAATCATAGCTATTTATGAATAAAGTACGGTAGTCTTTATATTGCAAATAAAATAATAAGAATGTAGAGATTTATGGGAAGCTGCTGCAAAATATAGAAAGGATCTGTGCATAAAGGGTAATTGCCTTTGAGAAGGAGGTATTACACACTGCCAAGATCATCTCACCTTCTCCAAATGTGAAAATTGCAAATTGATCAGTTCTAAAACATTCCATAAAATTTATGGCCTCAAAGACACTGTGGCTTGGGAGGGCATAGTAATGCATCAAATGGAACACTGGAACTCAAAATTAAAGAGCCAGTGTATTTCAAAATGCGTTGTTGCTCTAGAAAAGGAGCTTGGCTAATTTCCCACAAGAAGAATTACAAGGTGGCTGCTCTAAATGAGTCATCTTGCCTGTCCCCAGTAAAAAACAATTCCAAAGCAGGAATTATCCATTGTAGATTAACTGCCATCTAACCTTCATTTGTTGTCAGGATAAAATAGATATGGGTTGGGTGGATAATGCCAGGAAAATAAAATCTGCAACATATGTGCTTGGGAACTTGGAAGCAAAATGTGATTGCCCCGATGCTATGGTCTCCATTTGTCAGAACCTCCATACCGGGCGAATCCCTGCTTCCTACTGGACTCTGCACTGCAGTATCCAGTGCTGCTCACAGAGTAGTGGGAGACCTAGAGTGTGCATCTCTGAGATCACACAGGTGCAGTGTCTGGAGGACTGATTGATTGCTGAGGACATTATGGAACACGGGAACATTAGAGTTGCTTTGTGCTGAGAACAGGGGAAGCCTTGAAGATATGACAAAGTTAAGAAGAGTTTTGTAGACAGCTCCAGGTACAGATCTTGCTTTCTTAGAAACATGGAAGAGAAAACATTCAAGCAAAGAAATGATAATGAGGAGTTCCAGGTTGGCCAAAGAGGAGTAGGTAATCTGTGTTGCAGGAAAATATTGAAGGGCCTTTAAGCACAATAAAGAAATCCAGACAAAACATGTGATCTGCATTAGTAATTGATGGAAAATGGGAGAATAAAGAAACATGTTGTTCTGGTGATCTTTATTCTACCTGGAAGAATTAGGGAGATTATGAGGATAAGAAGGTTTTCAAGTAAGGAGAAGGGATGCTGAAGAGCTGTGTTGGTTAGACAACCAAGAGAAAGTCAGGTGAAAAGACACTAGGGATGTAGGTAGGAAGGAGGCTGTTGAGGGCCTGAACTGGGCAGTAGTTGCTTTGGAGAAGAGGGATGAGTTGTCCTTAGTTTCTGAAGTTGCCAGTTGTTTGACAGTATTCTCCTGCCATTCCAAGCCTGGTAACAAGGTGGTATAAGGGAGAAGACCAGCATCCTCACTCTCTTTTCTTTTCAATGTGAAGGTTCCATTTTAGTTGCAGGGAGCCTAAATTGGCAGTACCTATAATGCTGCTAAGTCTATGCTGTTGTGACCCCAAATGCCTGTACATCAGGCAAATAGTGTAGCTCTGGGCTTCACCCCTGAAGCCCAGGACATTTTCCGCAACCTAAGAATCACTATTTACAAAGCAACGAGGCACCTAAAATTTTCTCTTTCTTTTTCCTTAGGCTTATAAAGGATCTTTGGGCTAGTAGAAACCCAGGCAAGTTGAGATGCAAAGCAGAAAATGCCATGTGTCAATATCATACGTATTTGGTCCTAGAGAAGGCTACAGTGAACAATGGCAAGAGCTTCTAAAAATGTTTTGAAGGCATTTATTCTGAGAGAGCTTAATATCAGCCATTTCATCCTTGTTCTGTGAAGGATTCTTCTTAGCTATTATCTGAAAGATTGTGTATTAACTTCAGCTCTATGTCATTTAGTGCGTACTGGTCTGGATGTTGGTCTTGATCTTCTCTAGGATTATAGCCACACTGTCTCTGGAGAGTAGGTTTTTCAGTTGGCTTTTATTGTTCATAGCCAAATCCAATGAAAACTCTCTCAATTACAAAGCCCCACTACTCTCTTTTCTTTCTTTCAACTTCAGAATCCTAGAGAAAGGCTCCAGAGTGGGAACCTACCATCTGTGCCCCCCTGCTGACCTGCAGTTTCCAGCACCATGCTGGAGGTCCTACCCGTGGATGGAGTACCACCCTTCATGGCTTGATGGAGATTACACTTCCTTCACCTTGTCAGGTGAAGATATTTACATACTCACAAAGATTGACCGTAAATGCTGACTGAGAGAGTCAGCTATTTTACCCAAGATGTTCTGTAGAAAGGTAAAAATGGAAGGAAAAAAAAATCTAACCATGGATTTTTCCCTTATGAATGAAGTTGTAAGGCTTCGAGAAAATACTATTCTCTTCTGTCTACTTTACAGTGGTTATAAATAGCAAATTAGATCTTTTTGTGAAATTATACTGTGAACTGGAAAGTGTTTATGTAATTGTGAGAAAAGGGTTACCCTATCATTCACTCAATGCACTCTGAGATTTAAGAGTGATTGTTTTCCTATGAATTTATGTGCTTCTCTCAGTGCAATCAGGTTATACCCTGTACACAGGTACAACTTCTAGTTAAGTCAAATGGACTGCTACATGCAGGGCCTGTTTCCTTCTCATGGAGGCAAATTCTCCTTCAGTCTCCAAGGCCCAGACAAGCCTCCCCACACAAGCCCTTCCTAATTTCTCCCATTTGGGTATCTCTCCTTCTTGTGAATGTCACTCCCTCACAGTTTATCATAGTTCCTTCACAGTCTTCTTTGTTCGTTTACCACTTCTTGAATTTGTGATCTTGATTAAAGCACCAGAATCTCTACGTTCACTTCTTCGTGTGAAAAGAGGATAATAAAAGCTTCTCTATAAGGCATTTGCACAGTCTGTTAGACCAAGTGTGTCGCTATGCTTGATGACACCACACTTATAAGGCAACGAAGTACAATTAGCACACCTTCACCCAGTGTAGTGTGTGCTCTATATATACTATCAGCCTAGGAATCATTTGGTCCCCTAAGGATCTCACTAGGACTTTTACTGGAGCAAAAGCGTAAGTACTGGAAAATGATGAAGATTTGCTGGGAAGTCACCTAAAGTCACATTTGGGAGAAAGTGAATATCAGGATATGAAGATCCATGAGGGCTTAGAAAGCAGCTGAGGGGAGAGAAAGAAAGAGAGAGAGAGAGAGAGAGAGAAGCAGAACAGCACAATGCAAATAGAAGCAAATGAAGATTGATTCATTGTCAACACCTTTAAGTGCAACCCATTGTAAGAACTGCCAATATCCATCCCAGGACTAGAAGGAAATTAAACAATGATTACAGTGAAAGTGAAGTCCTATGTTTCTTGTCTGACATCTGCACAGCATGCAGAGCAGGAGCCCAGGCGTATTTTGGAGGTGGGAGGTAAGGAAGAAGGACACATGATACCTGGCGGGCTCGGCTTGAGAAAGAGGGTTTGGCATACCTGTTCACAGCAGGCATCCAGGTAAGCAGTCAGATGGGGGTGGTAGCCAACTTGCCTCAGCTTCTAGTATTGTTCACCCACCAGCCAGCTCTCCTGACTCATTTTCTGCCAAGTTTCTTTGGGGCTAGCTAGTCCCTGGAGCCCTCCCTTCTGTGCCTGAAGCAGTCATTTGGAAGGGTTGAAAATGCTCTTCACATCATTTGTCTCCAGGGAACTTTGCTCTTAAAGGAAGGCTAAAGACCGTGAAAACTTCTATTTGATGTAACAAGAATTTTCAGCATCTCTGATTTGTCCAAGGCCCTGTGCTTGTTGCTGGAGTGGGAAAGTAGAGAGTTCAAATGAAACCCAAGGTCCTGCCCTCAAGGCAGCACCAGGCTGGGAGTAGACAGAAGACAAAAACCCATTCAGGCGGACAAGGCTGTGTGCTCAGGGAGATGAATGAAATGGATTCCGGACAGCGCCTGTCGTTTTGTGAGTCCAGCATCAGTTTCTCTTTTAGGACGTATCGCTTGATTTTCCTTTGGACAACTCATAGTTTCCAGGTCTCACAGTCCATCTGGTTGCCTTTTTTTCACTTCCAAATTGGAGATAAGCATATTACCCAGTTTACTGAAGAAAATTCAGTTTTAAGAATTTTCAGAACTCTTGGAAATTACCAGTGTGAGAGATTTTCCTATCTTTTCTCTTTTTCCAGTGCTAGTATTGAACCTGAAGCCTTTACATTGAGCTACATCTCCAACTACTTCCTTAATTTTTTTTTTTTCATTTTGGGTCTCAGGTCACTAAATTGCTTAATTGCCCAGACTGGGCTCAAACTTGTCATCCTTCTGCCTCAGCCTCCCAAGAGTGCTGTTATCACAGGTGTGTGCTACCACCCGGCACCTTTCATATCTTAATGAACTCTTCCACAAAGATGGAACTTGTGAGCCTGTCTCAGACTGGTAGAAGGATGGTGTTGGAGAAAGGCACACTTCAGTCACCACTGTGTGATTTGGGAAGAGCCATTTGACCCTGTTTCTGAAGGCTGAGCTCACTGCAGTGTACAGCATGGTTGCCTGCCAGCAGAAGGGCCGAAGTAACCTTAAAGTTACTTGCTTTCAGCACTGGTTGACCACAGTCACAGCGGGTGCACCTTCCACTGTGATGAGGACAGCATATGGCAACCCTGTGACCGCTCCCAGCCTCCACTGTATTTCTCAGTCTTTTATCCACGGGATAAATCGCTTTGCAGCCCTGGAGCCTGCGTGCAGCTGCAGAGCCTGACATCACCTAAGATAGAGAGCAGGGTTATCTTATAAAATATTAAATATACTGAATTAAATGGAGGCAGATTTCCAGTGACAGAAAAACTGCCCCCAAAGTACCAAGGGTCTAGAGGAGGAATAAAGGGTCTGACTTTCAGCAGCCCTTTCCAATTGATGTGTACACAGGGAACAATACTGTCCCCAGGGTTTGGAGTCAGAAAACCCATTCTCCATACTGATGCCTGCTGGTGGCCCAGAGCAAATTCCCCTGGGTCTCAGCATGTATGATTCACCAAAATTATAGTTTGGCCCCAGGTGAACTGGGTAAAAATGTTCTGTTCTGCTTTCTGTTTTTTCACTTATCTTTCAGTCGCACATTTTTTTCTTAAGAGACTCAGAGATTTCAACTTTACAAACGAGAACCATATTGAGTGGAGGAGAGAAAAGAGCTGGGTATTGGAAGGAACAGAGTTATAGCTAAACTTGCTAAGAACTCTTCCACCTTCTCCTTCCCCAGCTGCCCTGCCCCACTGTCCTGCAGTCTGTCCAGCCAAGGCAGAAATGGGACATGCGCTGGAGGGCTGCAGGCCTGGCGGACCCATGAGGAATCTTTCTGCCTGTTCTGTGATTGGTTCGTTCCATATGAGGATCTGCACACAGGGGCTAGAGACTTCTTGGAATAGGGCTAAAGGGTAACCCCGTCGTTCCTCATCTCTGCCCCCTTTCAGGTAACACAAGTATAGCTTGAATGCAGTAGATACTGCAGGAACCTGCCACCACCACCCCAAACCTCCTAAATGTCCACTCGCACTGCTTTAACTCATGTAGATTCCGTCCTGCTGAGAAGCATGGAGCCCACATCATCAAGTCCTTACAAAAGGTTCATATCCTTGGGCTCCTCCCTTTAGAGAGGGTCATTTCCATTCCCACTTGGTTAATCCTTTGCCTGTTTGCTCTAATCCTTCTTTCACTGATCACTGGGTTACAGGGAACTATATTTCCCAGTTTCCCTTGCTAACTGTCTTCTAAATTTGGACAGTGGGAAGCAGTGCTGGGAGACTGGAGGAGAGAAACAAATAAGACATGAAGGAATTCCTCTTTCTTGCTCTCTGCCTTGCAAGATGTTTCCTTCAAAACTCTGCCTGTTCCTTGTCTTTAAGTACCTTCTACCAGGCCTACTGTGCATCCAGCCCCTTCTAAACAGTCTTGACTCCTGGCATCTTCCACTTCACTTTATTGGCTGCTCTACAAGTGGACCTGGCTTCCTGCCGTTGCAAAGTCTGGGTTTGCATTTGGATTCTCAGTACTTTGATCATCTACATAACCAATTTCCTGTATTGTTTCTTTTTTTCATTCCCATAGTTTAATGTGTTTAAGAGCCATTTGTATTTCTTTTCTCGAAGACTGCTCATCCATATCCTTTGATCATTTTTCTACTGTGTAGTTGATTTTTTCCAATTGATTTATTAAGAACTCTGTATTAGGAATATTAACCTTTTGTCTATGATATGAGTTGCTCTTATTTTCCCCAGTCTTGAAGTTTTTAGTTTTCTAACCTGTGTTTTATCTGTTTGCCACGCATAAGGTTTTTAAAAATGTTTTAAGTAAATAAATTTATGACTAATTTGGTGCTTGTAAAATGATCATAACTAAAATGTCTTTTCTTAGTCCCATAATGTTTTATTTTAGTACTTTCATAGTTTCATTTTTTAAATATATACATTATTCCAGGAAAACTTTTCAAATGGATCAAAAATATATAGATCCAGCTTTATTTCTTTTATTTACTTTTTGCAGATGATTTCTTAATTATCCTGATACCATTTATTGAATAGGTCACTGTATTAGTCTATTTTCTGTTACAATAACAAAATGACTGATGTTGGATTCTTTATAGAGAAATGGAGATTGTTTTGCTCACATTTCTGGAAATTCAAGAACATGGCACTGGTATTTGCTCAACTGTGGTAAGGGCATCATTGTACGTGCTATCAAAATGGTAGGAGTGTGTGCAGAGATCACGTGGTGAGATCTAACATGAGGAGGATTCTAGGGCAGGCTGACTGTTTTATAGCAACCTCCTTTTGTGGAAACTAACTGGCATTCTATGAAAATTGTATTATCCTCTCCCAAGAGGTCGCTCCTGTTAGAAGTCTACTACCTCTCAGCACTGCCACCCTAAGGAACAAGCTTCCAGTATGTGAGGGGGATACAGTCAAAACATCCTTAAATCCTAAATGTCGTCTTTCCTCAACAGACTTGAGATGACACCTTTAGGACACTATGATTTCCTATATGTATTTGATCTTTGTTATTTTTTCCCCTTTTTGATCATTATATGAGTAAAATGCTATGGAATATAACCTTTTAGAAGTGTTTTCTCTCATCAAGCAAAATGCATCTGAGATTCACATTTGTCATTGCATGTGTCAGTAATTTGCTCCTTTTTATATATTCCGAATCATATTTCATCATGTGGATTTTCCACAGTTTGTTTATCAGTTAAAGGGTATTTGAATTGTTTCAGCTGGTACAAACAATCATGTAAGACCTTTGTATAAATGTAAGTTTTCATTTCGCTGAAGTAAATACCTAGGAGTAGGATTAGTAGTTAGTGTGATAAGTGAACTTTACATAAAAGAAACTGCTAAAGTGTTTTCCAAAGCAAATGTAACAATTTGCAGCCCCAAAATAATCTGTGAGAGTTTATCCTGAAAACCCAAATCTCTGTGAACACACTTGGGAACAAAAGTCAGAATCCTGTAGATCTCTGTTTTGTCAGCTGAGATGGGACTGATGTCTGGCAGAGAAGAGCTCAGAGCCAGCCAGGGCTGAGCCCTGCGGCACAAGCACAACAGGGCAAGAGCCCACATTGACACAGAACTGCCTGCCTGTGGCCTGGAGAGATCTCACCCTGTATTAGTTTTTGCCGGAGAAGTACAGGCTGAGGGAGGCAGCTTAGAAGGGAATAATTGGGTCCTCTGGACAATCTAAACTATAGCCTGTTGATCTCTGACACAGAAGGACAGAAGCTTTGATTTCAGGAAAGACAACAGGCTCAGCAGATAGGCATCTAGCTGGTCTTCACAAATCTTTGTCCTGGAGATGAAATTTCTGACATGCAAGACCTCTGACCCTGTGTGGTTTGCTTGCAACTCCTCCTCTGGACAGCTCTTCTCCTGTTTGTGGAGGAGTGGGATTGGTTTAGCTGGACCACAGCTAAGAGGCTAGATGGCAGCTTCACATTAGATTCTCACATTTGAGCACATTTAGAATGTAAGTACCTAACTGCAAATGAGAAATGACTATGCTTTGTCAAGAATATAAACAACCTGTGTTGTCTCCAGATGTTGGTTAAATTATTTTTACTATGCAACTTGGAAACAAAGAAACAGAAAGTGATGGTTCCTAGGAAGTAAAGGGCAAGCAGCTAAGTTTGCCAAGTGGCCAGGGGGAGGAGGGAATCAGCAGAGAGAAAAAGGCTCTGTCCTCCCAGCTACAAAGTGAAACACTTGGACCCTCATTGCCTTTCAGGCTTCCCATCCACTAGGAGACATAACACATTTCACACTTCATTTTACCCTCAAAGAAACTAAAGCTGTTAAAGTTTATCTTTAGCATTAAAAAAAAAAGCTATGTTCTTCCCACCATAAGAAAAACATCTGTTTGACTTAAAAGCTTCAAACTCCATACCCTAAAGATAAGTTGGTAACTAGAACAAAAAAAGAATCTTAAAGTAATGAAGCATAAGCATATATAAAAGGTAATCAAAAGAAAGCTGTAGCTGGCCCAGAATGCTTTTGCTGAGAAAATATGCTTCTTTCCTCAGGCTCTGGGAGCACCGGGAGATAAACATTTTCTAAAATAGAGCCTGGCCCTGGGCCTCGCAGAGTGAGGGCTCAGAATGATAAGTACCCTGGGCCAAGCCCAGCCCATGAACACATCTGGATACACTTGCTCTTTGGTCAAAAATGTATTCCTAAGGCTCAAGCTAATGATTGGTATTAAAACATTTTCCCCAGGGTCCCGTCTGGTTTACTATTAGACAGAGGGAGAAAGTGAGAAAGAATCTATAAATACATAAATAGGAGAATGAAATGGTGACATATAATTTCCATTGCAGTATCATTCACAACAGTTTCATTGTCTGAAAAAAAGTCTGTGATCCACCTGTTCATCCATTCCAACTCCCAAGCCCTGGCATTCATTCTTTACTGTCTCCATAGTTGCATCTTCCAAGATGCCGTACAGTGGGAATCATACAGTAGACAGGCTTTTCAAATTGACTTTCTTTACATAGTAATTTGTACTTAAGTTTCTTCCATGCTATTTTAAGGCATCCTTTTTTTAAAATGCCAACACCTTTAACAGGTAAACATAGTGAAGTTCACTAGAGAAGAAACTTCTTTAGGAGAGAATTCCATTTTTGTTCCTTCCAGGAGGCTTGCCTTGAAGTGATTAAAACTAAAACTGTGTTATTTATTCAGTTCTTATTCTCCCAACTAGCCTGACTGTAGGGTTCATGAGCATGGAGTTTATGTCTGTCTTCTTTACCAACCTTACCATTTAATATACTTCCTGGCAGCTACCAGGGATGGAATAAATAAATACCACTGAGTGGATTATTGCTAAGTGCCTATTGAAGAGAGAGGCTTGGGCAGTTAGAGGGAACTGTCTCCACTGAGTTAATTCTTAGGGGAGTGGGACCAGCACAGAAGTGGTTAATTCCCAGATGGAGATGACAGATGAGTTAAGAGACTGGTGAACAATGAACAACTCTGAACTCTTTTATGATATGCCCTGTCACATGACATCCTACTGTTTGAAAGAGAAGGCCGCATCTTATGGCCTTTGCCAGCTCAGTTGACAACCTGCCTTCTCCACTCCACCTCCAATATTGGGCCAGAAACATAGGAGCCAGTCATGGACTCATAGGACGCTCTAATTTCATCTCATTGAATGAGCTCTTGAACTAACCATTTATTCCAAATATTCTGATTAATCTCTCCTTCCTATACCCGTAATTACCCATCAGCCAGTCAATCATGGATACACTATTCAGCCTAATTACTAATTGTCTGAGCTTGATTTTCAATCACAGGTTTTCTAGCAGAAATTGTTCCGATATGGATGGCCACAAAATAGGCATCTTTAAACCACTGTTATTATAATGTCACACTCTCTGGCCAATTAGTAACTCTGGATGTGTGTTGTGTATGCATGTGTGTGCGAGTGTGTGTGTATTTACCATTGTGATTAGCAGTGATTTGCCTTGATTTCGGCATGATTAATGTTGGCTGCATTGCCTTTTTCCAAGCAGGTGGGCTTCAGTCAGAACACTGTGATCTGGGATCTCAGTCTCTACCCCACTTCCACTCACTGTGTGACTTTGGGGACATCACTTCCTCTTTCTGGACCCCAACTTCCTCTCTAAAATATGAGGAATCTCATAGGATCAGATGTAACAAACTTATTAGTCAGAAAGACAGCAATAACCAGAAATGTGCAAAGCAGGCAGGATTACATGGAAATCTTTTGATAACACATGGTTGGCAAAGTATTTATATGTGTATCAGTCAGTGCTTACTAGAGAAATGGTTAGTGTAAGATATACAAATATATAAGAATTTACAAGATTGGCTTACAATGGCTGCCCAGAGTCAGACGTGGAAGAGTACCAAGGTCTGTCTATGCACTGGAGATCTGAAGGATTCAGTCGAACACCTGGAGACCACTGTCATGTCCCATGCAAGTCCGTATCAGGAGGTCAAAGGGTATTTGCTAGAGGCTGAAGAGTTTGCAATGGAAGCCAGGAGATGAGGGCCAAGGTGAAGGTGAAGGTGAAGGTTGGAGCTCCTCTGAAGAAACAGAAGTAAGCCTTCCTTCTTTGCTTCTCTTTGATACCATTTAGAGACAGTCCTTCCTATGGTGGGTCTTCCACCCTCAGAACTACTCAGATCCAATGTAGTTGAGTTTTCTTACTCAAATTGACACAATCAGTTAACTATCACAAAATAACAAATTGGTAGGACTTTACTCCCTAAAATAATACAATAACCCTCTCTTTTGTGAAATACTCATCCTTTCAGGTTTTTTGGTTTCCATACTTTGGTAACAGGTATCTACTCCTTTATGATAATAAGTTAAGGCATTCAGGAGGTGATAAATAGCAACTGACCTTAAGCTTTGGAGCTCAGAGACAACAAAACATGTTTGGGACTGGGAAGGTCTGGAAAGCCTAGGATCTCTCAATGGGCTACTTCCTACCTGACATTATTAGAGTGAAGATAGGCGAGGTCTGTGTTGTCAGATTTTCCAGGTTTTAAATCCAGTTATGTGTCTGGATTTTTATGTGAAAGCCTCCACAGGTCACACAAACTCTTTAGCTGGTCTAGTTTGATGCTTTTTGCCTTCCTCCTGCCCTCTGTCTTAGATCTTCACTGTGGTGGTGTCCTGATGATTTGAAAGTTTGGGGAGAAGTGCAATAATTTATTTTTTAGAGAAATATTTAGCGTGTGAGAGAGTATATGAAGAACAAGTGGTGAAGGGTAAGTGGCTAAACTGAGTTCTAGGGTGAGAAGAGATGGTAGCATCTGTATACAGGATGTTGCTCATTATGGATTTGGTATTTTAAGGTTTTTTGTTTGTTTGTTTGTTTGTTTGGGTTTTTTTGTTTTTTTGTTTTTTGTTTTGTTTTTTTTTTGGGGGGTGCCAAGGATCAAACTCAGGGCCCCGTGCTTGCTAGGCAAGCACTCTAACCACTGAGCTAAATCCCCAGCCAGTATTTTAAATCCCCAGCCGGTACTGGAGTTCACAGGTTTTTTAAGTGAGGTAGTGAGGGGGCCAGATGGGAGTTTGGAGGACGATGCTGCTGTACATAGGTGGGTGTGATCCTACAGACAAAAACCGACATAATGGGATCATTCGTTTTGAATAGATGCACTGATCTTGTGTAGATAAAGTTTGAAGTCAGAAGCTGGGTGGAAAATGTAATGAGTTGTACTAATCCAAGATCAGGAGATGTGAATTTTCTAGTGACGTATTGTGCAACTAGGGGCTTTTTACTTGTGTTGGATCTCAGTTTCTTCATTTGGAAAATGAGATTGTAAGAATGGATTGAGTTCTTGTAGAATTAATATGAGGATGGACTGAGCATCTTCTCTTTGCTCTGAGAAACTTAAGGAGAACAGGTACTGAGGGATAACTATTTAAAGAGATTTGAGAGGCAAAAATGTTAGTTTCAGCCTTTGGCACCCAAAGATGTCAACCAACCAGTTATTGCTATTAGGTAATGGCTCAGAAATTGCCTTTTCTCTGTCTTCAAAGATAGGCAAGATGTCACCAAACAGTAGATATCCATGTTCTTTTTTGACCTATTTGTGTTACCAAAGTGAGAAATTAATTTGTTTTCCCTTCTCAAGTATGGAATTCATTTTGAGGTTCTTATCTTCACTCGCAAATCTCCTTTCCCAGCCACAATTGCCCTGAGGGGAGAAAAGTGAAATATAATTAACTTTTTAATTGAAGCACTAAATGAAAGAG
Source organism: Hystrix cristata (assembly GCA_004026905.1). Classification (NCBI taxonomy): domain Eukaryota; kingdom Metazoa; phylum Chordata; class Mammalia; order Rodentia; family Hystricidae; genus Hystrix; species Hystrix cristata. The sequence goes on from PVJO010026486.1 coordinate 18,342, forward strand.
GTGCTTTAATTATTCACTATTACTGTATGCGCTGTTCCCAAAAGCTATCAACTTATTTAGTTTTGGGAACCAGCGATTTCAAATGAGCACTGTGGGCATATTGAAGTTTAAATATTTATTTAGAAACATTACCAAAGCTGTGCAAGATTAGGTCCCCAAAATGTGACAAACTGAATTTGTGGTTGTGTTTCAGACCAAATCAAAGGTCCAAACCAGGCTCGGTCATTCATCTGTTCATTCATCCACTCTTTTGTTAACTGCAGAGTACCTGCCATGTGTCTGGCCTGGACATGTAGGCTGAGAGACTAGACAGATCAGTCATAGTCCTGCCCCTTATGGATGCTGCAGCCCAAAGGAAGGAATGGAACAGTGCAGGAATTACTACCCTGCATTGCTTGTCCCAAACGAAAGGCTCATTACTGAAGCCTGATACTTACAGATTCCAGAGAGAGAAGGGAATACAGTACTTCTGAAGAAGTGATAGGTTTTTCCGTAGTGATATGTTTTGATCCAGTTATTCCCACCACCATAAATGTGATTTCCTCCAGTGACCGAAATGGAAGGACAAGATGTTTGGTTTAGAGTTGTTGCATACAGCCATGCATGCCACGGACTGTAAAACATCAGAGGGTGGTTGACTAGATTCAGCTACGCATCCTGCCTCTGGAGCAGTACATGTTGCTGGTCCTGTACTATGCTCGGGTGAAGCATAAAGGACAACATGTTGCGGGCGAAGAATCACACCTGAATATCAGTCCAAAAAAGAGGTCACTCTGCTCACTACTACTTGCAGCTCAGAGCCCCAGACCATATGTAGACAGTGTTGGCACAGAAGAACTGGACAGGTGCCAAGACCCAACATGTGTTCGGGGCGGGAGGACTGGAAGCCTATCTAAGCCACTGATACATTGTCAGTATCTAGCACGATGTCCGGCACATGGTAGATACTCACTGAGTATTTAATTAATAGTTAAATGACTCCTAGCCCCTGTAGATTTTCAATTCTTACGTTTGTAGAGTTTTGGGTCCCACTGCAGCTTCAACTTTCTTAATGTCAAGATCCTTCCTGCCCAAAGGCAAGTGCCCCTGAATTTAAGGAATCCTGCTTAGGTACTGTCTTTTCTTCCTGTTAAGACTTCTGTACTGTTTCCTGAGTTTTCACTGTTGGCACACTATCTTGGAACTAAGCGGCTTAGTCCCCACCATTTTGTGCTATAGTTATAAGACAGTCTGAGGTCCTGTACTCATTCTTGTCCTACACCCCAGTTCGTTCCCTTAGTCTGGGATTCTGGCCTAGTCTATGGTTAAAATAATCCCCAGTTACAGTGCATCCACCTTACTGCCATCCCTGCCTGGCTGAAATCTGTTTCTGTGGTGACCTCCCCAACTTCCTTCCCCTCCACTCAGCCTCCTTGCTTAGATGGATGTTGCTTCAGCCAGGCTCATCTCTTCTCTGAGTCTCTTGGTTCTCATTCTGCTTTGATTGGGAGGATTTGAAAACAAGACCCAAAGCATCTTTTCTGAGTTAGATATGTCATGTACAGTTGCAAATCCCCCATGATGAATATTATCACTATGAACATTTAAAATGTACCACTGGGGCTGGAGATTTAGCTCAGTGATTAGAGTGCTTGCCTTGCAAGCACAAGGGCCTGAGTTCGATCCCCAGCACCACAAAAAATAAATAAATAAATAAATAAATAAATAAATAAATAAATAAATAAAATAAAATGTACCATTAACATAAAATTTTTTTAAAAAATGAATTAGGTAATTAGAATTCCTGGTTAATGCGTAGGAAAAACCAAAATCCTGTTTTCAGTTTGGTGTTTTGTGATGGATAGAGAAGTGATTTCAGAGTCCTAGGTTTCAGCCTTTCCTCCCAACACTTACCTAAATTCAGAAAGTCATTTTAAAGAAGGAAAACTGGAGTGCCGAAGATATGAGTTCCTTTATTTGGACCCCTGTAAACTCTGTGAAATCTAGGAACATATTTTGCTTATTTACCAGTCTATATTGATTCTCAGGGCCTACTGCTGAGACAGCTGAATAGTAGGGGCTCAATAAATGTTTGCTGATGAATGAATAACAAAACAAAAAATAAGAAAAATAAACTCTGCCTAGTCCCACATTGGGAAAAAAAGAAAAGCACACTTTTTCAAAGTAAGCAGAAAAATAAGTTCAGCTTTGCCAGTTCTGTGAGTCTTCCCCTCAACTGTATTGGTTTGCATGGTTTAAGGTAAAGAGGATCCAAGTAGATGCAAAGAAATGATGGCTTCATACTGTAGGTCCCCAAAGGACCATGAAGTGACCCTAAGCCTTTCCTCACCACAAATACAGGGTAATTGGTGTAAACACATTGAGCAATGAAGAGAAAAACAATCTGAATAATTCCAGGCTGAGACACATGATTTCTGCAATCATTCTGTGTTCATCAGGCTGTTTATTCACACATGACAAGCCCAACACTACCCCTGACATCCTCGCTGAGGAAAAAAAATGTGGGGCCTGGAGAACCATAGCCCAGTAAGCAAAGGTCCCCGCCTTCAGGCCCCAGCACAGCTGTTGAGTGGGAGGTCAGTAGCGGAAGTCACTTAATCATTGATTCTGCCCTTCTATTCCCAGACAACTTTGGGCTAGAAGAGACTTGCTCATTTTCCCCAACACCAGATGAAGAAGAATTGGTATT
>PVJO010026487.1:0-21115 GCA_004026905.1 Hystrix cristata
TTTCATCCAGAACCTTTTTTCTGATGCTGTATAGCAAGCATTTTGGAAGGGCTAATTGAGGAATTCAGCAGTGTTCTCTGATTACTGCTTGATTATCTTTTCCTCTAACTTTTATTCTGTGAGTACATAATGTGACCTTTCTATATATTGATTACTAACTCACTCATTAAGTCAGAATCTCTTAGATCTGGTTTGAACCTTGGTAATAAATGTCTCCCAAATCGTTTTTTGAGCGCTCTGTAAACTGAGTCAGTAAAATATCAATCCTTCATCCCCAAATGTGAATTTTCAACAGAACTGGGACACGGCAAAAACTATCCATTCTGGCATTTGTTCTTGTGGACTGTCACCCAACTAGACTTACACAGAACCTAAGTCTTTGGGTGTGGGGGGTCTAAGGTGCTCTTCGAGCAGAACTGTATGTTGAAAGAAGAGAACTAAAATTTTGAGACCACTTTCGTGTGTAAATAATGTACATTTGTGTTGAATCCTTTGGATGTTATTTCTAGTCAATGCATTCTGGTGTAACTTACACTTTGATCTTTTTATTTTCTTTTTAATGGAGGATTTATGATCTACATCTATATGCCTATTTACGTTTGCTTACTCCATTCTTCAAATTAAAAAAAACAAAACACAAATATTTACATTTTAAAGATCATTTCCTAAGGTCAGGATACCAATCCGGCTGATGAATGGACTTAAGGGCTCCACAGAAAATAAAACAATGACCCTGGCCATTTTGTTTTGATTTACTGTGACCTTGCTGATTGAGAAACTAGTTTTTATGTACAATGCAGAATTATTGTGGCAATGTAGGCTATAACTTACCTCAGAAAGGTTAAAGGCACATGGGTCATGCAGAAAGAAGTTTTATCATGATAATGTTCCCCGAAATAGAGTTCTGAAATACTATTATTTTTGGTTCAGTATATGTTTCAATTCCCCAAAGAAATATTCACCTCCTTATCTACAAAAAGCACAGTAGAGCACATAATAATAAGTCCATAAAAAAGCAACAATAATACAGAGCTTAAACTAATATATATATACATATTACATATATGTATATATACATATATATACACCTATTACAGATATGTATATATACATATATACACATATTACATATATGTATATACATATATACATATTACATATATGTATATATACACACATATTACATATATGTATATATACATATACATATATATACACATTACATATATGTATATAAACATATATATATATATAATATATATACTGTGGCCTTTATTTTTCATGTGTAGACTGGAAAACAGTTTCCAGGTTACAAATGGAGAGTTTTTTGTTTTGTTTTGTTTTTAATTCTATTTCCTTTATTTTCATGACTTCCCAAAAACCTCCCTCTTGGCCCTCCAAATCTGAATTCTGGAAGTTTCTAGTGTGAAATACTGAATGAAGTTTGGAGTTTTAATGAAGCCTGTGGGAGATTGTTAGCCCAAGCGTTAAAGGGCCAGGGACTTTTTAAAGTGTTTATTTGTTTTATCTGTGCTTAAGTTTTAAAATCTACAGAGTGTTAAGGATTAAAAAGACTTACAAACAATTTGATTCAATACTATATTCTTATGGCGGAATATATTTATGCACAGTGATTACAAGACAATTTTCCTACTTAATGTTATTATCATAATAAAAGTACACCTCACTGTTCTGAAAGGTTAATGTTAATAGAATTAACAAATTGTTTTCAATAAAATTCTAACAGAGGTAATTTGGATGAACTTCTGTACGTATGCCTTCATAAAGAATTTCTCCTAAGATAATTTTCCCAAATATTCTTTCAAATATAGAATATTACATGGCAAAATTACTGCAAATCAATCACTATCTGCAAATATTTTTATTTTTTCCCTCATCTACAGTTTCATTACTGGTATTGTATAAATGTGACAGTGCCAACCATTCAATCAATGACACTTCTGAGAGAGTGGAGGAGAATGTATACAACATAATCTATAGAAGATGTTAGCCACGTAAAGATGTTTTGTTGCTGTAAAGTATGCAAATGTTGTCATTTATGGTTGTATCAACAAAACAACTCTGTGAAATAAAATACAGTGGACTAGTTTTCAAAATGCTTAGTAGTATTTATGACAGTTTTTGGACAAGTTCCATCAAATTTTATTCTTGATTTAAGCAAATTTTGACTTAATGTAGGTACCAGGGGGGCTATCTAGAGAAATAGGCATGCATTCCTTTAGAAAACTATATTTGAAATGAAATTTTTGTGCTTTTAGTGCTTAGTTGATACAGCAATAATTGAGATATACTTTTTACAATACTTGTTTATTAGTTTTACATTTGAAGTGCTCAATCAGTAGTACACCCCTGTATTTTGCTGTTGTTGTTCTTTAGTATCTCCTTTTCGTCCCTTGATTTTCTGTCAACACAGAGATATGATTGTAGGCATAACAATTTATTCACTGATGAGGAAACAGGTAAATAAAATATGTGATAAAAACACAGTAAGTATTTAAATTAAGCAAAATTATTACAGTAAAGGACACCTTGCCACCAATCCCTCCCAGAATAATCTTCCTAGCTTCTAACACACTTATTGCATCATTCTCGCTATTTTTTTTTTTTTCTTGCCATTTTTTAAAGCAGTTCTGGAAGTTCTTTTACAAGAGGATCTTCAGTTCATGCTATTGTGGCTGCCTCAATGCTAGAATTGATAAAAGAAAAAAAATTACCTTTCATGTTCATTTTGACTTTGGAGAAGAACCGGATGTTCCTTGGTAACAGATATGGTGACTAAGGTGAATGCGGACATACCATAATGTTTTTACACTCCTGCTTTTCCTTGGGTGGCACGTGACATCAGCATTCACCACATTTTTTTATCACATCTCCAAAATATAAACATTTCTGAAAGAGACAACCAGAGCTACTTTGGAAACTGTCAAAAATAATGTGAGAAGTATGTCAGAGTTGAGAGATAGTATTTCAAGCAAAATTAATGGCAATGTGTCTTTTGCTGTCATAATTTCTTTAACGGAAAAGTTCTTCCATCACCCTTGTATATTATCACATTTTGCATTAGAGATGTATGCGCTATTTATTGTCTTACAATTATTGCTGCCACTTGGTGGCTGTGTGACTGATTCAAACTTCCCTTTTCTTAGTTTTCTGATCTATAAAACGAAGAAACACTCCATCTTTTTCCACATTTCTTTCAGTAATACTGTAAACACTTTCTGAAAACAGTTGAATTTTTTAAAGATTTTAAGAATAATGCTGTTTATCATGAAAACTCAAAGCAGCGTTGCTTTCATCTTATACTTGGTAACCCAACAGTCGTTCTGAAAAGCAACTGAACGCTATTATTTTTGCTTACGTTAAAGTAGTATTCTTTTCCTTTCAAAAAGCCTTGAAAACAGCGCTATTATATGATCATCTTTGGAAATACACACATGTATATTCTTTCACTTCTGACTTTTAAAATTGATATATGAATATTTCTGAACAGTAAAACAAACAGCTCTTCAAAAATGTCATATCTTTATGGTTTAAAAAACATTTTAGATTGGTTTCATTTTATGGAAGAACGTGTTGAGCTCTGGGAGATCTTAAGTATTTCATTCTGATAAATCAAAGATTAAAACCAAAGACATATAACCACAAAATTTTAGTTTTCAGAGTAAATGCCTTTAAATATTCATAATTAGAAGTTTATTTTAATTAATAGTACATGAGTATGTTCTTGAAAATAAATTATGTATTAACTTATTTAAAGTGTTCTTTTTTGGGGAGAAGGAGCTGACTTCATTGGATGATGATTATTATAAATGAATTGAAAGAAGCATCCAATCTCGTGGCAACTAGTGTCTAAGATAGAGCGAGTGGAGCATGAAATAAATTGTTCTACATTTAAAAAAAAAATGAGAAAGTAGGAACATTTAAACCACTCTGGAGGAAGTATTCCTATACTGAACTGGTATGAAATAGATGCATAATTGGATTTTGATATGAATTTATTTTTCTCTTTCCATGAGCTCCTTTGTAGCTACCCCCATGGATCATCATTAACCCTTCAGTGCACCTTTACCTAAAAGCACCATCTGAGTCCTTTACCTGGGTAGGAATCATATATTCTCTTTCTTTTTCTTTCTTCATTACGTAAACTGTAAATGTCTTTTCATCTGAACCTGGGTGCACCCATGTTGAAAAAGTTACCCATGTATCACTCTATACAATTTGGGGAAAAAAACATATCCCAAAAAAAGAAAGTATCAGATAATAGTCTTCACTTTGCTCTGATTGCTTCAGCTGCTAAGAAGTCCCTTAGAGCCTAATGAGGCAGGAAAGTACGATATTCTTCAATACCCAGATAGTGGTCATTTCAGTATTAAATTCTTGACTGTGCATGTTTTACCACTTGTACATTTTTGGAGTTCCTTTTCTGAGAAAGATTCATTAACTAGGAAGCATAGTAAAGTAGATAAAATCATAGATATTGGAGCCAAAATTCCAGACTCTAAATATGAACTTTGTCATACAATTAGATATCAGATGCTAAGGGAAAAAGTACAAAGGAACCTGTATTTACTTTAAGTTTCCTATGTGTAGCACACAATTGTGTAGTAACCTTTATAATTTAACTGACAAAAATCACGTTTATCATTATCATCTTCCCTAAAAACATGAATTTATAAGAAATAAAGATGGGAACAAAATGAAAGATAAACATAGCTAGCATTTTATACCCAATAACAAAATACACATTTTTCTTCATGGGATTAAAAAGGAAAATATTTCTAGATTTAACGCCTTCAAATTAAAATTATCCTCTGCATATTTTTCATCAATAAAAATGCATTCTTGAGCCTGGTGCAGTGGAGAATGCCTGTTAATCACATTTACTGGTAGGGCTGAGGATTGTGAATTGGAGGTCAGTTTAAGAAATTTATGGACATTCTATTTTAAATAAAAATTTACGCAGAAGGGCTGAGAGTGTGACTCAGTGACAAAGCGCTTGCTTCCATTCTTAAGGCTCTTGATTCAATCCCCAACACTGAAAAAAAAAAAAGTGTTGACTAAAACATAATGTATCTCGCTGGCTTTTTATTCTATCTTATTCCGAATCCTTGTAAATCTGTAGAAATCCACCAAATTACATATTTACTGATATGAAAAATGTAATTTAATTTTCCCATTATAAAAAGTACAGGCATATCTACATTTTTTTTTTCTAAATTCAGCAAATTAAAGCATGCATTGTTTTTCCAGACTTGCATCCATCTAAAACAAATTAGAAAGTGTTGGCTGTGAACTGAGAGATGTGGTAATATATAGGAAGACAAAATGACAGTGTAAGCTAATCGAATGAGTATTTTCAACTTTATATTTTAGGCTGAATTTAATATGGCATTTATACTAATTATTTTGCACTTTTACATATGCTGGGAAAGTCAGCACCTAGGAATAAGATTGAAGGTATAGAAGCTTATTTGTTATGAAAGACTAATGCACCATCCCACTTTTATCTGATTATAATCTAATTGCTGCATTATAACAATTCAAAATCTAAAAATATTTGTATAATACTCATTTGGGGAGAAAGCCTGATTTTCTTTAGCCCATAAAATAATTTCTGAATTTGCCAGCTAACTTTGCATTGACTAAAATACCGGCACTTCTAGTTGAGGCACACTGTAAGACTCGCAAGGCCCATTGTTCCTTCAAGAGAAGTTTTAGAATTTTTTTTCTCAGTATCCTATTCATTTTACACTGAAATTTTTCACCCACAGGGTGAATACAATCTGATATCCTGCACATGCCCTAAAGTAATCAAAATAAGCTTCATATTAAAATCAGGACATTATGATATGTTCCTACAGAAAATAACACAGGTAAACCAGTGTATGGTCTACACTATTTTTTCGATGGCCAACATGAGACTGTAACATTTGGCCAAAGTGTCAAATTTACACAGACAAGTATTAGTGCGCTGGGGGGAGACGCTTGTGGGGATTCTTTCCAGGTTTTCCTGGCCCAAATGCAGAATCTAGCATGACCCATAGAAAAGTCTGTGAAAGTGTATGATTATAGAAAACAGAAAAAAAAATAAGGTTTAATGGGTGAGAGATGGGCAGTGAGAAGATGCACAGAAGCCCCAAGGATATGGGGGAAAGGTGGCTTTTGTACCCAAAACTTCTGGGCTGGCTTCCCCCTCATGCAACAAGATACCAGGTCATTTATCCTACCAAAACATCATTTGGTGTCATGACAGGTTTAAACTGTCCTTTGAGAAGACCAGCTTGGCTTCCTGCTAGATGTAAATGAGGGGTTGAAGATGACACTTTTCTGATTGGTCCGCAGTGCAGTCTTGAGCTTGACGTCATTGTGGGTCCTGTGGTTTGAGCGCATGTCCTCTCTGAAGAAAACATCTGGCTCAGCCACGTGTTTCTATGACCTTGGTCACATTCTTCCGGTTCATTGTTTGGTTTGCCTGGCCCTAATCTCCTACCTCACTGAGACAGAATGGTAACATGTTTATCTGAGGATAGACCTAAAGCACTTTCAATTCCATTATGAACTATTTAAAAAATAGCTCTCCAATTTGTATTTACCTTTCAGAATTTTGTTCTTAAAATTTTGAGGTGGCATGAGTAATGTGTCTGACTCAAAAAGTGAGAAAAGAAAGTCAGTATGAAAAGTAGTGCTAAATTATGTTTGAAATGTCAGTAAGTGTTAACAGTCATGGAAGGACTCTTTATTTGGAAAAGAGAAATTGTATTAGCTCATAAAGGAATAAATACTTTGAATAGGTTAGTGTGCATCATTGAGCAATAACCAGTTGTACTTGTGTATTTTGAATAGTGGGATTTGAAGAGTATATGATGCTTTCTTAACATGCAGTTGTACACAATTCCATTTCTCCTAAGAATGTGTGTATGTGGTTGCTGTACACATGCATATATGTAAATAAGTGAAAATTGTGTATATAATATATACACTAAATTTGAGAGAAATTATGATAAAAATAATATAAATTATTAGTGTCATTGAAATATTTGTTATAATATTCAATGCAATGTCAATAAAAAATTTCTAGTTTGATTATAACAATCTAATTCATTGTTGATGCCTATCAAAACATTCCTCTTAAAGAGAAATTACAACCTCTGTACAAAATGTAAAGTTAAAAAAGTAGAAGTTAATTACATTTAAATATTTGAAGGAGGACATAGAATGTTAAAGGAAGAAAAACACTAGAAAGAAAGAAAATCACATAAACATTTGAGTGAACGCAATCCTTAAAAAAGAAAGGACAACATATTGGGTGAAATCCATTTTTATAATGTTTTAATGTGACTAAAATCTCCTGTGAATGAGGTATATGCTGGAAAAAGTTTCATGTAAAAAGATGCTATTTTATTATTTTAGGTTTTATGAATTTAAAATTGTGGGCTGCCAGAGAGGTTGGAAATTGAACAAGGATGCCTGTGAGAAAGAAGCCACCCACAACAGGGGACTATTTTAAAATACATGCACAAGTTTCTTTAAATTTTTGAATTAACTCTGGCTTTCGTATGTGAAAAGTAGATTTAAGAGTCCCAACAGAAAGCAAGTATTTGTTAGGGTTAAAAGAGCTGAACTATAGGATAGATATAGTACAGAGCTTCAGACTTGATATACTTCTCTTGTTTATCATTTAAGACCTAGAATGGTCACATCTTAAAATTAGGACTATGTTGATGGATTAAAGAAATTGTCAAAAGTAAGAAAAAATAACACTAAACATACATACATGTAAAATGGTATCCAGAAATTTCATTTTATACTAGAAAAAAACCACATATTTCTGAAGGAGATAACCAAATTCAAGGTCTCTACACTGTATCTTGTACACTATCCAATTTACAGTGAAAAATGACCAGACTGAATTAACAAGAAATATCAAAAAAGTGAAAAAATAGATAATATAAATGAAATAAAGATGTTAGAATTAACAGAAAAGAACTTCAAAATATGAGGTAAACAGAAACCTAAAATGGCCCACCATGATATTCCGGCCTAATTCCTAGGTCTGATGTAATATCAAGAAGAATTACACCAATGATTGTTAAGTGAAATTGCCAAAGAGATTTGGCAAATGCACCTAATGTTCAAGCTTGTGATTTATTTTACACTTCATATTGGAGTATATCTTTGGATAAGGCTGTAATTAAAATTTATAGATTTTGAGTATATAAAATTACCTTACATGGTAAGTGAGGATCTCCAGTTACTTAAAGGTCAGAACAGAACAAACAAGCAAACAAAAACCACAATGGTTCCTCAACAAAGACAATTTCTCCAGCAGTCCCCCTTCTGAGTTTATGAGCACCTGGATTTCTGATTAGCTGGCCTTTATTCTGGAAAGGCAACATCAACCTGCTGGTACACATAAAGATCTGGATTTCCTGTCTCCACAATCATGTGAATCCATGCTTCATATTCCTGAATAATATTAGTGTAATTAGCATTTTATTTTGAGTTAATCAAAAGGAAGATTTACCCTGATGGGCTAAATCAAGGAAATTGCTATGTTTGGAAGCACAAAGTCTTCTTTTGATATTAGGAGAGTGGTTCGGTGCACAGGGATTGAAGAAGCCAATGCCAGCTTCCCAGACAAAGGGTCCACGTGCAAGGACTAGAACATGGCTCCCAGGATTTGAATTATTCCTTTGAAACTTGGGTATGAATCAGACTTTGCCGCTACAAGATAGTAAATTTTAAAGTACTATAATTAATATGCTAAGGGCTAAAATGGAAATAGTATGAAACATGCACTGGACGTCTAATGTCAGCAGAAAGATATAAAAAGGAAAAAATAATCAAAAAGAAACTGCAGAAATTATAACCATTTTAATAAACATGAAGAAAATTTTAATAGATTCGTTGGTACACCAAATATGGCCAACAGTGGATTCAGTGAGTTTGACTAGTTCAATAGAAATTTCTCAAATTAAAATGAAAAACAAGAAAAGAAAAATAAAGAAAATAGAGCATTCAATAAAAGTAGAACAATCTCAAATGGTGTGCAATACATATATTTAAAACACTATAGATGTTTGAAATAATTATGACCAAAAACTTTCCAAAATTAAGATACTAAAGTACAGATTTAGGAGGGTTAGAAAACATCAAACAAAATATATATTATTAAAAATACATCTACATTTGTTATATGCAGAAAACCAGTGACAAAGAGAAAACTTGGGAAGCCCTAGCAAAATAAAATTTTACTTGAGGTGAGACAAAGAATACGAACTAGACACTATGCAAGCAAGAATCAAGTGTAGTGATCTAAACTGTTAAAAGAAAAAAAGAACAAGCAAATCTAGGGATGTACATCAAGAAAAAATTACTTTCAAAAGTATATCCAATTAAAAAGCTTCAACAGGCAAAGGAAATAATCAACTAAGTGAAGACAAAAACCAATCCTACATGATGGGGGAAAAAAAGTTGCCACTCACTCTTCTGACTGAGGACTAATATTGAGAATATGTAAAGAACTCAAAAAAATTGCTCCCTCAAAACAAAATATATGTCTTTAAAAAAGAAGTACAAGTGGTCAGTACAGTAAAAATATTCCCCATCTTTGGCCATTAGAGAAATGCAAATGAAAAGAATATGGGGATGCCATCTTATTCCAAGAAGAATGGCCAGACTCAAATAACAACAAATGCAAAGAATGAGAAAAAACCCTTCTCTATTGTTGGTGAATATGATAACTTGTATAACTACTATGTGAATCAGTATGGAGATTCCTCAAAAACCTAAAAGTAAAATTTCCACTAGCCCCAGCTATTCCTCTTCTGTGTGTCTTCCTAAAGAGTCACGGATATAGGCATAGCTAGGTTTATAGTAGTACAACTCATACTAGCCAAATCTTGAAAGTGACCTATAGGTCCCTCAACAGATGAACGGTCAGATATAGATATATCTATATATATACAATGAAGCAATATTCAGCCACAAAGAAGGAAAAAAATTGAGTTATCTGTAGGAAGATAGATGTACCTTGAGACCATAATGCTAAAGGAAATAAATCAGACCAAGGGGGTGAACTATCACATGTTTGTTTTCTTATATAAGAAAAGCAAAATATAAATAATTTAAAGAGAAAACAAAGGATTCATTATAGAAGCAGAGAAGTAGAACTTTTATAGATGAGAAGGGAATCTGGAATGGTGCTAGAAGAAATGGTGCGAAGGGAAAGGGGAAGTAAACAGGATTAAGATGTTATACCTAGTACATGTACCAACTCTCCAGGATGAACGTATTTATTATGTATTGCAAATATGTACAAATAAAAAAGAAAAATAAAAGAGAAATAGAACTTGATTATTCAAAGATGATGTAGCAATTCCATCTATTTATGGAACTAAAAAGGATCATCCAAATACATTCAAACTAGTAGAATTAAGGTAAAAATAATGCTATTCACTATTATAATCAGAAGCTTCGACAACCTTCTGCCAATAATTGATAAAGTAGAACAAACATCGGTAAGGTTGTAGTTGACTTGTACAGCACTATTAATTTAACTGACATTTTCAAAATACTCTGCAAAGTACATGTTCCAATGAGCTATGGTGCATGCCAGTGACACACAATGGGATAGTGTACAGTACTAAGAAGTAAACTATCAAGTCACAGATAATTGTATGACTTTATTGATAGATGAAAAAAGATTTGCAAAGGCTGTGTTGTAGTCTGAATGATAAAAATATAGCATTCTGAAAAAGGCAAGTTTTAGAGAATAAAAGTGCATTGGTTGCTAGGAGTGAAATCGGTAGGAGGAGTGGGGGGTGGAATAAAAGAAACTTATTTACAGTAATGAATTACATTGTATTTGTGAGTATAAGACTTTATGTACTTGTTAAAACCCAGAGAACTATATAGCACAAAAAGTAAAATATTTATATATGTAAATTTCCGTGGATTCTTTAATGGATCTGAAGCTCTGGGAATTGAATACAGAATGTTACCAAATAATTCAATTGAAGGTAATGGGGAAAAAGGACTGATATAAGTAAGTTTGGAAATAAGTGGTTTCTGCAAGACTAATGGGAAAAGGAATTATACATAAAAAACTATATTCTAGTTGATAGAATTTTTCCTACAAGAATGAGATAATAATTTTGATATTCCTCTATGTGTATATCACAATTGAACCAGTGGGTATATTGTTGATAGCTTGTAAGATCTCAGTTTCTCACTGAAGAATTGAGAAGTTAGAATGCAAGAAGAGGATGGTGTTAGAATGTAAATATACATATGTTCTTATTGATAAGAATGGCATACATATATATTTTTATATATTATAGATATATATTCAGTATCATGTGTCAATAGGAAATTAAAATTAAAGTAACAATGAAAATACTGCTACAAATTTATTATGATAGCTAAAATCCAAACAACATCAAATGTTACTAAACTTTTCCTATAAAGGGAATTTTCACTCATTGCTAATTGGAGTGCAAAATGTTGCAAACACTTTGAAAGAATTTATAGTTTCTTACTATGTTAAACACATGATTAACATATGACTGAGCAATTGTTTTAGGTATTTTCCAAATTATTAAAAAATATTCTATATAAATATCTACATAAAAACCTTATATGGCAATCACAATTGCCAAAAATTTGAAGCAAGCAAAATATCTTATAATAGTTACATTAATAAATTACTTATAATATATGATACACTTGAATGATGTTTGGTGAGGTATCGTGTCTGTAAAAGACATGTAAGGAATGGAAATACATATTGTTATACGAAATAAAACATCCCGAAAAGGCAACATACCATATTATTCCCAATATATGACATTCTGTAAAAGCCAAAATTATACAGACAGTAAAAAATTTAGTGGTTTCCAAGAATTCACTGTAGGTAGAAGGGGAAAGAGAAATACACAGAGCAGAGGGAACAGCTGTGAACTATCCTTTTGGTACTGTAATGAAAGATACATACACTAGAAAGTTATCAAAATGAGTGGAAATGTACAATACAGCAAGTGAATCCTTATGTACAATATGGATTTAATGCATCAGTATTCTGTTATCAAAGCAAATAAATATACACTAGTACAAAATGTTAATAGAAAGGCAGACTATAGAGGAAAGTAAAAGGAAATACAGGAACTCTGTGCTTTCTGCACTATATTTCTACCAATCTAAAACTGCTACAAAATAGAGTTTATTGAAAATAAATAAATTCATTAATCAATCAATCACCCAAAGAAGAGTATCTCAAAGGACCATATAGGACCATCTCAAAAACCCAGAGCTAGAACATGTTGAGCAATTCTGTATGTAAAATATTATCATATTATAACAAAAGTACAAAATATATGTTAATGAGTCCATCGTGGGAAAACTACTATATCAATAAATATTGAAGGAAAAGAAATAAATTGTCATTGCTTGAAAATTCCAAATTGTTTGTGTAAGTTTTTTTATACTATTGGTGGTCTGTAATTCTCAGTTCTTAAGTTTGTGGTATCCATAGTGAATGTAGTCCAACAAATAAATATAGACTGAGGAAATTAGAGTGGTGAAGAAACTAGACAAATACTACAATCATTTAGAACTTGGCAATATCACCAGTAATGGGTTGTGTTGATAATATGTGATAAAAGTTGCACATTATATTTGTTTTTTTCAAATATATATTAGTCACAAAAATATTAAAGATATCAATTTGGGGTACATTCTACAAGATTCTTGACCACTACTTCTCAAAAACAACCACAGTCCTCAAAAACACCTAAAAATTTGTCACAAACAGTAGGAGCTAAAGAGATGTAGCAACTAAGAAAATATGGTCTTGCTGTTGGGATAATAGAATAGAAAGAGGATGTTAGGTAAGGATTAAGGAAGTGTGTCATGGTTACTTTTCTCATTGCTGAGATACGATGTCCAACACACAACATCACAGGTGGAAAGGTTTACTTAGCTCACAGTTTGTAGAGGTTTCAGTCCACAATCGTCTGGATCCAAGGCAGAGTGTCAGCCTTGCTGTCATTGAGGATGGCTGGTGTTGCTTCAGGGAAGCTCTGGTCTTCATTTCTACTGTGAGCATCGTATCCTGGTTCCAGTATAGATTTCTTCAACCTTTTAGTGCAGTCGTGGACTTACATGAGACAGTGCCGAGGGCTCCAGCCCTTGATTGGATCTTTGGGTCTGCATAGACAGACATTCTGCACTCTTCCTGCATTTGGCTTGTGTGTCTGAATGTTGTAATTTGTAAATGTCCTGCATTAAATCTGCTCTCTTGCAAACCATTGACTCTAGAAAGGTAACTAATACAAAGCCTTAAAAAAATAGAAGTTTTATTACTGTATATTGATGTCGTTTCATTAATTATAAAACATAAATGATGGTTAAGTAATATGCTAACAATATGAAATTTGGATGTGACCCCCTATATCATCTTTTCAACTTTTTTGAGTATCTAAAATTGTTTTAAAATAAAAATCTGGTTTTAATGATACGTCGTGCTTTTCACAAGACTCTTAAGTAAATAATAAGCAAATCAAGGTTATATATGCCAGCTATTTTACTCAGAATATATAAAGATTCTCAAAGAATACATAGTGTGTGTTTCTGTTCACACGGACTTTAAGAGCAAACAAAGCTAATCTATGGAGAAGAAATAAGAATAATTTTGACTTAAAGAGGACTGGGACTAATTGGAAGTGGAGGCAGAGGAACTTTGCGGTGGCAGAGAAATGTGTTTTATTTTAATCTTGTTGGTTCTTACAAAAGTGTCTGCATTTATAGATGCCTATCAAATTTATGTCTTTGCATTTTATTGTATGTAACTTTCATTTTAATATAGCATTTCTCATTTTTGATGAAGGCCCATTAAACTTCATAATATTTATAAATGCATCAATATTGGAAAGTTTTCTTTTCTCATAATTTGGTTTTTTGAATGACATGGCGACAGATTACGCACACTCTTTAAATTTTAAAGATGTTGCATCCTCACTTGTTAAGATGTAGCATTTTCACCAATCACACATTCAGAAAGACAGCATTTAAAATATTTATATGAGTATATATTGTAAGTTTTGCCTTTTTACTCTCTAATTATGTAAGAGCAATAAATGTAATGTTCAAGTTTTTCTTTTCTTTTTCTTTAGAGATATAAGATCCTGCAATTTACACTGAGAAACTGAAGAGACAAGGAAGTAGTGTATAAAATATTCTATTTCCCATTCAGAAGATTAGCGGTATTCCAGGGAAAGAGATGACAGAGTATGTACAATGGGAAGAGAAAAGATTTAAAATAAACTATGGGACCGAGGGCAGCAAAAGGACAGAGGGTCTGGAATGACAACCACAATTTGTAGGTTGCAGTGCAATTTCCACATTCATAAAAGCTTACCTGGGTGAGATGGTTATGCCCCTCAGGCAAAGAGCTCCTTATGGAGGGCAGATGGTGTGCTATTTCCCTGATGTCAGAGTCTAGGAATGTCTGTTTTACTTGGTTTGTTTAAATAAAATTTCTCCTTGCATTGAAATATTACACCATACACTGCAGAAAGCAGAAGGGATGATGATGCGGCATAAAAATGTGAAACGGCAATAAGAAGCCAGGGCAGCAGGTGCAGCTGGCTGAAGAATGAGAAAGGCACAGTGTGGCACAGACAGCAGGAGACTGAAGAGATGTGCAGGCATTTTAGAGAGAGAAAAAGTTTGCACCAAACTGGTTTGAGGTGGAAATACAGCGGTGCTATTCTGAACTAAGTTTTGAAAACACTATATGTTAAAAGATTAGCATGCCAATTCAGAGATCAACAAATTATGACCCGCAGGACAATTCCAACAGATGACATCGGTGGCTACAAAAATGTAAACACACAGGCAGGCAGACAGACAGACAGATAAGCAAACAAAATCTAAAGAAGATACCACTGAAACTGTAAGTGACTGTGACTCCCAGAACACTTACTAACTGGCCCTTTGCTGCAGTTTTTTCTCCCTCTAGATTCTTCAGTTATCAGATATTTGTTTAATCCATTCATATATATTTTCCTATTTTCTTTGACTTATTAATGAGTATTTTTAGTGCCTACCTTGTTTCAGACAGATGGTGTGTCACATCCTGGAGCAACATTAAGGAAGATGACGTTCTAGCACACTGCTGCCCTCCTGCAGGTGAGGGGATTAACAGGCAACAATGTTCAAGAGTGAGTAATGATAATAAAGATGAGTTTTGAAAAGAGGCATGTGCTTTTTCTAAAGGGAGCAACGTCCTCTGGACTTTGCTAAGCTATGAAGTGATTTCTAAACTGAGAGCTGCTGCATTAACATGAACTAGTCGGGATGAAGAGAAAAGAAGGAAGAATAATCTGGAGAGAGGGAACAGAATACGTCAAAGATTTCAGCAGTGAAAATTTCTGATGCATTTGAGGACAAAGATTATGGAAACCCCCTCAGAACATAGAGAATGAGGATCCTGGGAGAGAAAGGTATGTGATGTGTCTGGAATAGACAAGGGACGAGACCGTGCTGGCTGTGAATGGTTAAAGATGTTTTTTATCTATCTCGCTTGTGGGTGGTGCTAAACTTACCCCAGATATGGACTTCAGCCCAAAGATGATTAGATTCAGGCTTTGTGCGGTTGTGATTGCTACTGAGATATACACTTAAACTATGTTGAGACCATCTTATATATCCTTGGGACATTTACTAGGGTGATACATCAGGAAACACATTTTTTCTTCCTCTGGAAACTCACTATATAATGGTATATAAGTCTGGAGATGCCACTGGGCATCTTGAATCCATATGCAGATGTCTGCCTGAGAATAGTGTCAGTGAGCAGAAAAACAGACCTGTGAGACAGAGAGAGAGAGAGAAGAAAATCAGTCCAGTCCCAGAAGATAAAAGCAGAGCACCTATTCAGCCATGACTGAAGAATACATCATGAGGGTTTTGTCAGCATTATGAAACAATAATTTAGTTGCTTATTAAAACTTTCAGTTTTTGTTGCTGGCAACTGAAAAGAATTCTTAAACAATCTGAATTTTATAAAACCTCAAATCTGGTAATTTTCCTTTGTGTTTTCTCAAGCTTTCTTCCTGATCTCATTTTGAGGTAAATGAGGAGAAATGAAAGAGTGAAAATGTGTGCACAAAAATTTCTTCACAATTCCATGCTTCACGTTCCATGGAAGAAAAAGGAAAACTATTAAGTATATTTTTTCATTCAGTGAATATTTATAATTCACTTATTATGTGCCTACCTGTATTTTTTCCTAGTTCTAAGAAGGTAAGGATCAATAAAACAGCAATGATGACAACAAAAACCCCAAATCTCACTGAACTACTACTGTGTGAATTTAAATTTAATTATTGTGAACATCTTAATTTAAAATGCAAAAACAAAGGGATAACATAGTGTTGTTCTTTATTAATTGGACAAAAAGCATTATGATTTACCAACTTCACCTACACAATTCAAGTCTGATACGATCAGGTTTTAGAAAGAAACGAGCCAATAGAAATGTGCTTGTGAGTCTGATAGACCCGCCTTTTCCAGACATAAGCACTGAGATAGTTGTCTGGCTCTTTCAGAAATTTAAATCCTCTCATTTTTAAAATATTGCAAGTCTTAAATGTATTGCTTTGATTCTCTTCAGATAAAAACATAAGGAAAAACTGGTCAGGGCAAATCACTTGTTTCAGAGGTGCCGAGCCGAGCTACCATTAGAGACTGTTCCCAGGGACGATTTTTGCCCTGGCGTGTTAACGCAGAATCATGGTGCGTGGCACCTCTTTCTTCATTCACTGGATTATTCATAGTGGAAACCAGTGCTCAGCGTGGAAGTGCCGTCCCTGCTGATAAGTTCTCCGATGCAGGGCACTTGAACTAATGTGAAGGTGCCAGAGCAAAAGAAATCCAGATTACAGACCCAGCTCGTGGTCTGATTGGTCTGAAGTTTGCAATGGATGGTACGTGGAAAGCAAGCCAGAAAAGGTGATTGTAAGCTCTTAGACCTGTTTAATAGGATAGCCTTCAAAATAAAATTTCCGTGCATGTTCACAGTGGGCTATGGATTGACATTTGTGTTGTCCCTATGTATATTGATACTAAGAAATAAATTGAATTTAGAAGACTAGTGTTGTGATACTGTGTTGAATTCATTTTTGATTTGTTTGACCTTGCCTTTACTCACTACCCATCACTCCCAATTCTAACAGGTTATGAATTCTAGAAAGAAAGGGATTTAGATTTGTTAACTAAATGGCATCTGTTTCTCAAAGTTACTGAAGTTAACAATGCATTTAATCTAGAAATAAATATACTTTGAGGCTACCAGTTGGGATCATTTAATCCAAAAATAAACTCAGAAGCTATCAGTTGGGATACCCCTAGATTGCCAATGGAGCATGCATGTTTCTAAGTACAGCAGTAACAATAGCAACAGTCTCAGTAGACTTGTCCTAGATCTTCCTCTACAGTCCGAGTAAATGGTCCGCAGCATCCGGAAGCACACGCACAAGAGGAAGGAGCTGTCTGTGAGAGTCAGTTCTGACATGGAGGCCTGCACGTCACACTCAGAAGAGGCTGTGAGTGCACCAGGATCAACTGCCAGCGGGAGCTGATCTTCCCATTTTCTCCACACGAGCAGTACAGTTTCGAATGTCGTGTAGAGCTCAGGAGAGGAGGACAGTCCTGTTTCAGGGTAATCTGGAGCACATAAGCTTGCCAATTTAAAATAATTCCGTTGTGTTGCATGTCTGTGCAAAACAGTACTGCTAACCATACAGAGATAAACAAAACGAAGAGATTTTGGCATAAGAGACTGTCCATGCTAAAGTCAGCAACTCGTGCTCTTGATGTATCTATTAAAATGCCATTTGCTAGCACAGCATGGACTGTTGATATCCTTTATATACTTTTTAAAGAATTTGTACTTTGTCTACACACTGAGAATAATGACAGTAACTCTTTTACTCTGTTTTCTTAGCTCTCACTCTGCCTCCTTTCACTCTTTCTGGTCTGCCTCCTTTCATTTATGAACTAGATCAGCTTACAGGGGAAAACAGACGCAGGGCCTTCCACAGCTCAACTACAATGGCTGAAATCGTATGTATTTAAACAGGATAATTAGTACATAAATCAATTAAATATATAAGAAATTTCCCTCTATGATGGAGATTACCTAAATAACATACAGTTTAACAGCAGTGTGACCTTAAAACACTGCAGATAATATCAAATCAGGAGAAACACTAGTGTTTTTATTCTACTTCACTGTTAGTGAAGACAGAGCAATTCTAAACAGGAGATCATAAATACCATCTTCACAATCTAGGTTAAAAAAATGTGTCTGTGTGTGGATTCTTTGTTGTGTTAGCTTGGCTGAACTTTATATTTCTCCCTGACAACCTGGTGATTTCCAGCATATGTGTGTGTAATTATGAGTGTGTGACCTTCTACTGTTTGCCACTTAAATAACTGCTCCCTTGCCTTTCCCCAGCTGTACTAAGTGATGCTCCCAGATACACTTTGGTCCCGTCAGCAATTTAAGTACCAGAAAGAACATATCTCTGGGCTTCTCAAAAATCTTCCTCTCTTTTCTGTTGAGTTCCTCTTTCCATACTTGAATATAATTGATTCAAAGTCTAATATAAAATCATTTATATATTAAGGTTTGGAAATTTAATAAAAGCATCTAAAACATGTATATTTCAAGGGAATATATCTAACCAAAGAAGGAAATAGGAGAGATAGCATGAAGGATAAATATTTGAAACAAAATGCTTTGAGATGTTTGCTTGATAATAAATGCATTGTTTTTTCTACCTCTTTTTTCCTTGCCCAATATGACATCATCTGAAATGGCTGTAAAATGAGTTTTACAACATCGATGAGATGTTTTGGCCCTCTGCAGGATAGGAAGGAAAGCCCGAAACTCTTACAACCTCAAGTACTAACTTCTGCAAAGCTGATTTTCTTTGGATGTTGTATTAACTTGTATAAGCAATGTGCTGTTGTTGTCTCTTAGCTTGTTACTGCTGTCCTCATAAATAATGACCGAAGCTTTGAAATACGCCTCAATTTCTAAAGATAAAATAATAATTTAGACATGTGAAGTATATAGATTGACAAATTACAACAAGGATTTCTTGTTTTTTTCACTTTGAACTTTTAATTTTTTCTCGCAACTGCATTTTCTTCTTCCTTGAACAGGATAAATTTCAACTGGCAAGGCCACTAACAGCGCCTCTTTCACTATCTAATGATAACTGTATTTAGATGCAATGATCTTTGACAAATTGTATTCTGATGTTTAATGTACTCAAACATCTTTTTTATGAATGTGGGAAGACTGAATCCCCTGCTTGAAGCAGACAGCAGAAGAGTACAGTACAGATCATGAATTCTGGAACATCTTATATGATACATAATCTACTTCTATACTGAATAAGAGGGTTTAATGCTTTGTATGCTATGTACTATGTAATGTGTTCCAAATATTAAATATTTTGATAATTCTGCAATAACTTCCCAATTGATGTATTCTAGGTCTCAGAAACATGAATGAATTAGTATAAGAGTGTTTCTTCAACTTGAAAAATTATATCTTCTAAATTGTACACTTTTGCATTCATCCCTGCTAAAATATTGCTACTCTCACTATTTGACCTTCTCATGTTTTATTATATCTATCTTAAACCTTTCAATACACAAACACACTGTGACTGTTATTTGTTATATGTCAGTTTGGCTAAATTAAGAAATGCCTAGCGATTAATAAAGCACAATCTGAGTGTGTCTGTTGTGTATTTCCAAAGATGTTGGCGAGTAGGCCAGGAAAGTGAAGGGAAAACACACATTCCAATTGTGGGGGGCATCATCCAATAGACTTGTAACCTGAATGGAAATAGATAAAGAAGAGGGGCGGAAGGAAGGGAAAGGAAGGGAAGGGAAGGGGAGAAAAGAAAGAAAGAAAGAGGGATGTTGGTGTGTTTGAAGAGCTCCATTCTGAGGGAATGTCTGCATCTTCTGCTGCCATCACCTACGGGCACCAGAATCTAGTTTCTTTAGTCTTTCAACACTGATTCACACCAGTGGCCCTCCAGGAAGCATCTGGGGCTTCAGCATCAGACTAGGGCTATATCCTCAGTCCCTTTTGTTCTTCAGTTTCCAGATTCTTGGACTAAGCAGCTGATGGATCTTCCCACACACTGGCGTACAAACACTCACTCTGGACTCCGCTGCCTCTGATCCTTTATGCCTACATAACATCCCTTCCATAATTATGTTTATACATATAAATATACATGCCTACATATAAATATATTCTATTGATTCTGTTGCTCTGGAGAGACCTAATCAGTACACACAGAGAATGATCATTTTGCTACGTTGGGAATTAAAATTATTCCCTCAAAAATCAGATTCATAATTCAAACAGTATATTAAAATTAAAAGAAAGCTTTGGTATATGCCCAATTCTATTCATTTGACATATCTAATTTTTAATTCTGATGATTTCTAGGTGAATTGTCATTGTTTAGCAGGAATAAAAAAATATATATGAGATTAAGTAAGCTTAAGATTTTTATTAAACTATGAGAAGATGGAATTAAAAATTTTGTTACATGAATAGACCAATATGTATATTTTATTGCTGGAGAAATCTTAGCTCACCTCTAGTTTGTACAATATCATTTATAGACAATAAGATAATCACTGTTTTTATTTAAGATTCATAGTAAGTGTATTTTGAAGTATATATTATATGGAGAGAAAATTTGAATTAAAAATATATATTACCATTGTATGTAGAATGTACCAATACATGTTCTTGGTTTAAAATAAAATTAAAAAAAAAAAAAAAAAAGAAAAACAAATGCCCTATGATGAATGCTATCATTATGTATACCTAAAACGTACCACTAAAATAAAAAATGTATAAAAAAAGAAGTACAGTATGCCTAGACACATCAAAGGATTATTTGTTTAATTAACATCATCTGTCTACCCTTTGGGTATGAAGTACAAGACATGAAAGTTCAAGTAACTGAAGGTCAACTTGATTTAACAG
>PVJO010026488.1:0-21038 GCA_004026905.1 Hystrix cristata
AACACAATCCAAAGACGTGAAGTTTTGGTTTTCCTTGTTTGTTTTGTGTTTTCATGGTGTTACACTTAGTGCAGAGAACCTAAGAGCCATACTTGTATCTTTTCTTTTTAAATGTGCATTAATTCATCATTAATTCAGGTATGCAGAATGTGAACATTAAAAATACCAGGAGGAAATAAACTAAATGCCTTAATTTTATCAGAATCTTTGGAACTTCAAATGATTTTATTTTTATCAATTTTGTATTCTGGAAACATTTCTGTTATCATTTTTTTCTAGTACCATTTAGAAAAAAATCAAAGTGTTTAGTCTTTTAACTGACTGAAATTATTTATAGATTCATTTTCCAAAGAAAAGACGAGAAGAGGAAAAGAAAAGAGACCCACATCTTGTCACACATTACAGCTTAGATTCCTGACCAATAGGGTTTCTAGGACCAGTATCCAAGTTGCTGAGATTTTGAGCAAGCATAGCCAGCTAACATTTAACTGAATTGATTGATATTTGAGACCGGGTTGTACACAGTTTTCTTCACTAATGATGGAGGCATTAGAATCAAAGTATTACATAGACAACTCAGCCAGGAACTTTATATGGGAAAGATTAAGAAGCTAAATTCTGAGAAACATCAAACAATTTCCATGAGGCTAGTCTTTATTGTTTATCTTCCTCATAAAAATTGTAATGCTGAATGTATTAGGAAATAAATCAACAAATGAAATATTAGAAACACCTGAAAAAGACTATTAGTTCAGATACATAAATACCAAGCAAAAGATATTAAAAATTATTTATTAAATAATGATTCTTCTTTTATTCAATTTTCCTTAAGCCTATAGCTATTTACCACTCACTGTATTAAGTAACTTCTTAATGAAACAGTGCCTCATCTCAGAAGGAATTGCACATTTTCACACTTTGGAAAGAGATACTATTTAACAAACTGTTTAATAAATTGCAGCTTGATGGTCCTGTGGTTGTAATAACCACACCATCAGTAAATTGATGAGAAAACATCAGAATCATCAGAATGGACTATCTTTCAATGATCCCTGAATCTTCTACATGATTCAGCAAATCCACTTCATGAAGCAAATTAAACAACTACTGTATAAAGCAAAGAAAGCTATAAAAAAAAGTGATTAGATTTGGCTTGCTCATTAGTCTGCTCAGGCTGCCATAATAAAATACCACAGACTGTCAAGGAGCTAAAATAACAATAGCTTGTTTTTCACAGTTCTGAAGGATAGAAGTCCAAGATCAGGGTGCCCACAAAATCCAGGTCAGGTGAAGGGTCTCTTCCTGGCTTGCAGATTGCCACTTTCTCAATATGTGCTCACATGGCCTTCCCTTGGTTCAGGTGTGTGTGTGTGTGTGAATTTGAGGGTGTACGTGTGTATCTGTTGAAGGGAAGGATATTTGGAAAAGTATCTACTGGTCTGATATTGTTAAGAATTTGTGCTAAGACTCTCCAGATCAGGTATAAATGTTAATTAAGATCCTACTAAGATGCTTGCAGGGCTGGTCAGTGAGCCTTTCCATCAGTGAGTGGATGCATCTTTCTCCATAATGGATGGTATTAATGGTTGGTTTGAACCAAGAGGAAACTTAATTCTGAGACCAAAGTATGAGTGTTTCTTGAGACTATCTTTTAACTGAAATTCTCTCTACTCTGGAGCTTAAGTTTTTTCAAACCTTTTGAGAACATTTGAAACTTTTCTTTCCCCATGAACTTCCATGGGAGGAAAGAAATAGGTGAAAATATGAATGAGTAAATCTAAGCAATGACTTGCAGTTTGTCTCTAAAACAGCAGGTTTTGTTTTACTTTGTAACATATTCAGAAAGATACTATAATGTCACAAACGGCTGTTCAGAACCTGGTGAGGAGGTCTTTAATGTTTCAGGATAGAATGTGCTTTGTCAAGCAGGCAAAATTAAGCTAGGTTGTACTGGTGAGGAACGATATGAACTTGAAATTGAAAAATATCACTTAAAATTGAATCAAAATATAAAATGTTTTGAGACATAGTTGATCAAAGCCTTCTGCACTGAAGATTGGGAAAATGCGCTCCTATGTATTCAGAAAGATATAATACACAGAGAAATGTACTGTGTATATAAATCAGAGAACTTAATATTTTTGAGGATCTTTGTTCTCCTCAAATTATCTAAATTGAAGAAAATCCCTTTAGACACTTTTGTAAGAATTGAAAAGCTGATCCTGTTTTATATATAAATCTAAGGAAACTCAAATAGTGAAATTAGCTTTGAAAAAGAATAAAGTCAAATGATACATCCTATCTCATTTCCTGATTTCAAGAATTCTTTGTGAAACTGTAACAATTAAGACAGTATTAAGTATTATATTTCAAAGGGGAAAAGAAGTCTTCCCTACAAATGGTGATAGTACAATTAAATAGTCATGCACAAAACAACAAACAAACAACAGTAACTCAGCCTTAGTCCTACCTCATCATATACAAAAATAAGCTGAAGAATTATCGTTGTCCTAAATCCAAGAGCTGGAACTATACAAGTTCTAGGAGAAGATACAGGAGAAAACCTCAGTGCCGTTGAGTTTGGAAATAATTTCTTAAACTCTTCATAAACAGCAATGATCTAAGAGGAGGGCAACTGACATTAATTGGCACTTCATCGAAATTAACAATCTGTTCTATAAAAGACACTGTTACAGAAAAGAATAGCAAGAAAAAATATTTACAAAATTGGTATCAAATTACAAGTTCATCCTCAAAACAGAAAAGGGAACATTGAAGTCCAACAAAAAATAAAAGTAAATAAAAGAGCCAGATATTTAAACAGAAATTTGACCAAAGAAGAGGTGCAAGTGGCGATAAGCATATAAAAACATGCAATTAAAGAAATACAAATTAAATCTCAATACAATATCACTACACATACTCATGAGAGAGGTTAGATTCAGCATATCGATGCTAGTGAGGACATGGGCAACTTGAATAGTGCATGCTGCGGTAGGAATATAAATTGGTATGTCTGTATTAGAAATGTTAATGATACCTGTCTGTTGTTCTTAGATATTTATAAGAGGGAAATGAAAACCCGCATCTACACAGAATTTGTGCACAAATGTTCACACAACTCACATTTGTAAGAGCCAAAAAATGTAAAAAGCCAAATGTCCATCGACTGGTACATAAACAAATTACGGTTCATCCATGTAATGGAACACTACTCAGCAAACTACAGAAATGAACTACTATTGTACAATTAGTACGAAAATGTCTTAAAATTATTTTACAGTGAAATAAGTTGGACTCTTTAAAAAGTGGGGGATATATATGTATGCTTCCATTTATGCAAAATTCTAGAAAATGCAAACTAATTTACAAAGACAAAAGACAGGTGAGTTGTTGCTTGTGGACAGGGAATTACAATGGCCAGAAGAAAATTTGGGGATTTTCATTAACTTGATTCTGTGTGATATATATGTCAAAACTCATCAAAAGACACATTGTAAGTGCAATTTAATAGATGTCGGTTATACCTGAAAGCTGCTAATGTGTGCTGGTTACCCTGGTGAGAGAAGGTAATCACTGGAGAGTGGGACCTCTCTGGGTAGTAGCAATGTTCTCTCTCGATTTAGATGCTGTTTGCTCGCATATGTTCAACATTCTCAAACTAATTAATATAGGATGTGTATACTTTTCTAAATGAACTTTATTCTTCTTTAAACATCTGACATTAAAATAAATATACGTAAAATTTTCTCTTTTCTGTGTAGACAAAACCAACTTGAAACATATCAAGTAGCTTTTTAAAAACATGAATAACAGATGAGAACAGTGGTAGAAAGAGAAAAAAATCCTACATTTTGCTAGTATTCAAATCATGCTTTACTAAAATATACTGCAGAAATATATGGGGACTTTAATTTTATTTTACCACTAGGAATCTTTGTCAGAAATGTCATTCTTTAAAAATTCCTTTTCCCTAAGATATTATTTCTACAAATAGATTTTTCAAAAATCTTCAGCAGCATGTGAAGGAATAATGTGGTAATAAGTGTTCTATGGGAAAGGATGTTTGGAAAATTTGTGTTAAACAAAGTTAAACTATTTTGTCCCAGCAGTATTTCTATATGAGATTTTAATATTTTAAAATATGTCATGAATCACATGCAAGGAATAGGCAATGTTCTCCAAACTTATATACTCATAGAACCTCCTTTTTTGAATGTCATTTACTGAACAATATTCTAAGAAATATGCATTACAATTCTAGGAGCTAGATAACAACTGTGGTCACTTTGTATTGTAGTTAAAATATGCACTTTAAAATTGGAATATTTGAGTTTGAATCCTGATTCTGTTCTTTGTTGCCAGTGCGACTGGGAGCGCTGAGTTTATCTCTCAAAAGGAAATGACAAAAATTTGATTGTTGTGGGGATAAAATGACCAAACCTGTGCAAATTGTTTAGAACAATGCCTGCTACATAGTGAGTGGTAAAGGGTTAACTAGTAATATTTTTTAAAGTTGCCTATGCAAACCACGTGTTAGAGATCACATTGCTTTACTGGCCTTGATGGACTGGAATTTAAAGTCGCTCCATGGCCCATCGATCCAGCAAAAACATGGCAATGGAATTACAAGAGGTGCTGCATTTGTAACTAGTGCTGTCGGTGTGCGCAGTTTAGTCATAAACTCCTTGACGGCACAGGCCAACTCTGCCTGTCAGTTTTGAGGGTTAGAGGGGAATGTAGGTGTCCAGTGGTTCGATCAGCATGAGGGAACCCAGGCCCTTTGGAGTAAATGTGAACTGGATCTCAAGCCAAGATGGTCTGTGTCCCAGACCAAGACTAAGATGTGTCAGCAACAGATGGCAGAAGGCTCTTGGTAATAGCATCATGCTTGGGCAATGCGTTTAGAGTTGTCAGGATTCCACCCAGCAGTCCTCCACATTAGAAGACACCAGAGACCAACAGAGGGTCAGGAAACCAGGGACACTAGAACCAAGTGGCATAGTGAGGACTACGGCCAAGTGCCATTCTGATTGTCACTTAAGTGCTTGCTTTTCTTAAGACTAATGTGGCAAGGACAGGAGGGTTATATGCCGCCACGGTGCCTAGCCCAGAGTTGCACATACTAGGTTTTCTTTGAACAGGTATGTTCTTTTAAGCAAGTGGTATGATCTGAAAGTGTAAAGACAATGATGAAACTGACACTCTCACTTTCCAACTCCACTTGCAAAAGGAAAGTCAATAAACAAAACAAGAAATAGTAAATATGTAAAATAGAAAGGAAGATCTTTCTATCAGGCACAGCAAAATTTAGTCCAACTAGAAATGTGCTTGGTATCTAAAAGAATGGAGATAGAATTCACTTTCCAGGACTCCTTCAAGGGTTAACCCTGTGAGCAAAGCTCTCTAAAAATGTGCTATGAATACCATCTAAATGTAAAGTCTCACCAGGGCAGCCTGCTGCACTGTGTAGTTGCTATTTTTAGCCCGCCTTCACTGCTCTGGGTCAGAGTAGGAGCCATCCGTGGAAAGAGGAATGAATTGCTTGCAGCAAGACAAGTTTTGATGAATAATTACTTGTGCTATAATGTGCAGTCAGGGCCAACTCCATTCCACACACCAAAAACTAAGCCATCCAGGAAGTAAACATGGGCAGGTCCTCAGTGGCTGCTTGTGGCTTCCGGCACTAATGGCACTTGGCAGCGCTGCAGTACAATCAAAAATTAATTGATTTGTTGTGAACTCTACTAAAAGCCAGCACCAAGGCTGATGTTATACAATGCAGTTACATTTTAAAGCACTCTATGATCATTAGTTATTCTTATCTCCCATTATTCTAAAGAAATACAAATAAATTTTCCTAGTAATTTTAATTGCAACTTTATATTTCTGAACCCTAGACTTTCGTCTGAGTAAAAAGCCTCATTTAAAAATTTCATGTCCTAAGAATTAGAATTAGTAACAAATCTGCTGTTTATTTATTTACAACTGATTTCTAAATAGGGTATCAGGTTTTTGTTTTTGTTTTTCTTTTTTTACTTTCTTATAGCCCAATTGTACCAGAACCCAACTAGCTTTAACCTCATGTGAGTATCAGAGAGTCTTAACAGGTAATAAAATACCTCACCCCAAGATCTCAATCCAGTTTTAGAGAGGTAACAGCCACAACTTCTATTTTGTAATAAAAAAATCACATAATTGAATAAATTAAATGAGCACACAGAAAATATTAGAAATGTAGGATTTGTTGAGGATTTTTCATTATAGAAATGTTACACACATGTGGAAAATTTAGGGAAAAAACCAACTATTCAACATTTGGATATATATTCTTCCTTTTACTGGTGCATTTATATTATGTATAACTTTTTGAATGCGACTTTTCATTTGATGTTTTGTATTTTTCTCTGCATGATTAAGCATTCTCAGAAAACATGATATGAATGACTAAATTACTTTTCTTTTTTTTTTTTTTGGTACTGGGGATCGAACTCAGGGTCTTGTGCTTGCAAGACAGGTACTCTAACCACTGAGCTAAATCCCCAGCCCTGACTAAATTATTTTTAATGAAGAAATATCATGATGTACTTAATCAATCTCTTATATTAAACATCTAGATTTTGTTTTTATTCCTAAACTTTTTATAGTATGCATGTATTATAATGCATATCCTCATAGAAATACATTTAAATATACTTCTGACTTTTCTTCAGTATGTATTTCCAAAGTGAAGTTGTTATGTCAAAGATATAATTATTTTATCTGTGATACATATGGTTCAATTTCCAAGATCACATCTCATTTTTTATTTAGGGTTATTTTTACTTTAATGGTGAATGGTTCAAACAATTCAGCTTCTTATTCATCTTTGATATAAAGAGGGTTTAATTTTTTATGCAGTGAATTCCATTTGTCTTTTTCAATGTAATTTTGTTTTAGCACTTGTGATTTCATTTTTTAAAAATTCTCTATGTTGTGGTGCCTAGAAGTGGGGTGCCACAACCACCCAAACTTAAAACATGGAGCAGTGATTTGGGGGCCAGATAGACACAGAGACTGTAAGTGCAACATTGAGGCACACAGAATAAACATTATTGCTGAGGAAAAAAGAGCGGACATGAGTTAGCTTTGCAAAGCAATTAGCAAAAGTGTTGCCGCACTAACAAGGAATTTAAAAAACTCATGATTTTGGCTAAGAAGTTTTTCCGGTCAGGGTGTTGAAAAGGCTGCTTCTAGATGACTATGATGAAATAGGAAAGGAGCAAGATAATTCTAAAGAAGAATAACAATAACTCTTCAAGTTTCAAATGGAATTTAAGGAAAATATAAAGGATCCAGGACTTGCTTGGTTCATGAATAAAGCCATTTTTCCTCAGACAGCAAAAGATTACTAAAATAAGAAATGACCTCAGGACAAATATCACATCAAGAGTACTTCCATTAAACCTGCCCACTAGGTAAAGTTCCACTAAAGTATGTGACTCTACAACTTTGTTGAGGACTCAGAAATATCCAAAGTGCTTCGTCGACACTCTCAACTATTTCAGAGAGCTTCTAAGAATCAAAGATGTTGTCCTACAACACCTGACTCTCAATCTAAGTTAGAGAGAGGACTATCTCAAAGATTTGCTTATACTTTTTGTCCCATGGAGTTAATGTGAGTGGAGTCATACTCAAAAACTCATGAAGCTTTTGAGGGTGCACCATTAGTAGACACACCATCTCCATGGCCTGAAAAGATTAGAGACAATTCAAAATTAAAACAGACCTGGAGAACTCTCTTAATAAGGCAAGTGCTAGATTGAGAAAGATACTCAGCTGTTAAATACAGACCATTTTTACAGAAAACAAATTCTGCCTCCATTCTCAGCACCATTAGAAGCTTCAGATAATGACTATCAAGTAGGAGGATCAGGCCATAACAGAAGGCCTAGCAACCTGGGCCCAAATGTACTGCAGAATTGCTTTGTAAATTTATCTATCCAGATAGGTAGATAGGTAGAGATAGATACGATCCATAATAATATCTGCATCATTAGTGAAATAATAACAACAATTAAATTAGCTGACTTCTCTTAACTTCACTATTTCATTGTAAAGTAAGAAAATTCTTCTGAATTAGTAATAAGGGAACACCAATCCATTATGCACAGGCCACTTGTACGCTCAACAACTTAACAATGTGATCCTGAAATCTCCTTTCATAATGGAAGATTAGAAAGCTACCTCCATGTGGCCA
This sequence comes from Hystrix cristata, assembly GCA_004026905.1. Taxonomy (NCBI): domain Eukaryota; kingdom Metazoa; phylum Chordata; class Mammalia; order Rodentia; family Hystricidae; genus Hystrix; species Hystrix cristata. Next base: position 8,240 of record PVJO010026488.1, read on the forward strand.
CTTCTCCATGTGGCCTAGATAGTAACACTTTACTGACTGTACCACAACCAATTTCCACAGGATACTCTTCTATTCAATAAAGATTACATATGGCGTAAGAAAATAAATCTTCTACACCACCACCACACCATACCACCATGGAACTCAATAAAGCGATTTTTATTTAGAAAACTTCTTGGCTCAAGAAAGAAAAACAAAACTGTTCTCTAGCCCTCTAGATAGTTCCTAAAAAACATTTTATTCTATTACAGGAATGCCAATTCATGATAGTTCTGTGACCCTTTCTGTCTCCCAGCTTCTCTGGCAGATGTCACTAACTGGTCATGATTTTATTTTCTACCAAGACTAGTAACAAATTATGCTCAGATAAGTTAGTTGTTATTATTTTATCATTATTAGCTATCATTTTTAATTATCATACCCAGATGGATATGCTGGACAAATTGCAAACCTTATTCTATGCCTGTGGGCTGGAAGGCATTTGTCTATCAGATATACGACTACTTCACTAATTATACACATGACATGCTGCGTTTTTAAATTTATTTTTATGGAAAGGTATTTTAAAAAATCAAAATTATGCTACATTTCCCTATCTTGTGAACAGTATATGACAACCACGTTAGTCAACTTTCTGTTATTGTGACAAAATACTTTAAATAATACATTTAAAAGAAAGAAAAGGTTGATTTTGACTGAGAGTTCTGAAGTTTCCAGTCATGACCCACTGGCTTGTTGTTTGGAGAGGCAGCACAACGTGAGAGGGGGCACAGTGGACAAGGCCCACTCGCCTCGTGTCCAGAGGATACAAGGTCAGGAAGGGGAATGTGGTCAAGATGACTAAACACAAGCACAAGCACCCAGCCCTCAGCTACTCCTCCACGAAGAACCAAAGCCATGGGCAGTCGGCTGCATTTTGAGCTGAACATCTGTGGGAGAGCACTGGAAATCAGTAGAAGAAAAATAGAAATCTTGTAAGACCCAGAGATCTAGGACAAAAGCATAGTAAGAGAAACAAAATATCTTAGTACCTGCTATCCTACCTCCAAAGCTGGGAGAGGAGGAGTCTTGCCACTTTGCTGGGCTGAAGGTGAAAGAGTTCAAGCAAGCTACCACCACAAGAGACTAGCAGTCCCACCTACTAGAAAGTTTCACACCCTTTCTGGTTTTGTAGTCTGACAAGATCCACATAGCAGTCTTGCTTTCAAAAAGGACTTCATACCATGTCCCAGTGAACTACCTACGTGGTACAACCAAGAGTCATCTGAAGGAGTGACATATCTGCTGTAGGGGCCAAAAACTCTTGCATATTTTCACTTCTGAGATTCCACAGACGTTTCACTGCACTGGCCAGCAGGCCGCTGGGCCTCATGAACCACACCAGTCTCAACAGAGTGACTCTGACTCAAACTTCCTGAGTGTCCTGCAGTGTGAGGGATGGGCACTGTGACACAGAGGGACCAGGAGGTCAGGGAGGTTGTTCTCTGAGACTAGGGGCATAGTCAGTCACCTGTGAATTCACACAAGTCCCAGGACCGTAGATGGTCACTCACATGGTTTCCGGCACCCCTCCCCCAGCGCCACATGTGAGCAGGGAAAGGACTCCATGGTTCCACTGCTTCCTCACCACAAGGGGCGGCCTTGAGCAGTGCTGCCCTCCAGTTATCACCATTCCTCTAGGGCACATAGACTAAGGAGGCCTGGAGAGAAATTTCGCCCAGTACCAGTTGAGTTCCACTATCACACATTCCAAAGGCATTCAACTAAAGGAGTTGAGGGAGCAAAGTCCCAGGCATCAACCTACTCTTGGGGTGCACAGTCTGGGGAGCTCTAAGAGGAACTGTGCCCCACTCCAGGTGTGCCCCACTCCTGCCTGCCCCTTGGCAGATACTACAGCTGAGTTTTGAGAAAAGCCCTGGCTGTCACCCAGTTCCTAGAGGCACATGGCTGGGAGGGGGAGATTTGAGGTGGTACTCCTGGGCAAGGATGCCCACAATACCAACCAGAGAGGAACATTACAAATTCTGTTGTTGTCACATCGCTGCAAGCCCCAAGGTGGGTCACCCCCGCACCAGGTCTGATCACACACTGATGATAGGACTGTGTGTTGACACAACAGAGCAACAGAGTGACCCCAGTGATCCTGCTGTCTCCTGTCCCTGTGAAGCATCTGGGTCCACACCACTGTCTGGTTAGAGGACAAGCGCTCCTGGCTCCTTATCACTACAGTGCCAAGTAACAGAGCCAATATCAACAGGGCCTGAGGAAACCCCCACTGCCTGACAGGGACCGCCACTCCCATTATAGGACCAGCCGTGCAGGGAGCCCCCACCCACAGCTGTCTACATGAAACCTGCTTGAATTGCTAGAGTGTGCCCACTTTTGCATGATTTGCAGAGAAAGTGGGTGTTTCTGATTCTATCAGACTATGCGTTGTACCCAAACTTGCTAATAATTGCCACAGAAGCTATCAGGAGACTACACTATGGTATGTAGCTGGAAATGAAGCCAAAATTAAAAAAAAAAAATACCCCAAAATGCATCTTCAAGAGAAAGCCACTTACCAAGAAGGCCATCCCATTCTTCCCTTCCTCTGGTCTCATAGTAGTATCACTTCTACTTTCCTGTCATCTTTATTAGATTCCACATATTAGGGAGAACATGACATTTGTCTGAGTAGGACTTACTTCACTGTAAATGATGACCTCCACATTCATTCATTTTTTTCTATAAATGATAAAATTCCATTCTTTCATGGCTAAATAATACTCTGTTTTATATACTATACTACACTTCTTTATGCATTCATCTGTTGATGGGCTATTACATATTGTACGACAATGAACAGGACAAGCGGGGAGAAGGGAAAGAGAGAGTGGGTATAAGAGTGGATAATGGGAGAATGAATATGTTCGAAGTACATTATAAACACTGAAACTCCCCGAACCCACACAAAACTAGGGGGGGGATTAGGATGAGGGAGCTGATGAGGGGAAAGGAGAAAATATGTTATGTGCATGAACAAGTCTGGCAAAATGAACCTCATTAATCTGTAAAATCAATATGCACTGGTAAAAATGTGGAAAAAAATTTTAAAAAGAAGGCCATCCCATAAAAGTGGTAGAGATATCCATTTCAACAGATGCATAAATCTCAAGTTAAGAACACAAGAAATATGCAAAAAAGGTAATATGACAATTAAGTCATCTGGAATTGTCCTATTACTTTGTTTTTTTTCCCCATATTTCTTGTGTTTATATCTTGTGAGTACATAACTCTCTAGTAGCAGATTCCACAGAAATCAAAATGGTTGAAATGTACACACAGACTGAAAGTGAAAGATGGAAAAGAAAACCCATAGAAATGGAAATCAAAAAGGAACAGGATTAGCTATACTTATATTTGAAAAAATAGACATTATAAAAAATTATAAAAAGAGACAAAGTCACTAAATATTTAACAAGGAATCAATTCAAGAAGATATAATTATTTAAATCTAGATATACCTAACATTGTAGTATCCAATTTTAGAAAGCAAACACTATTATACCTAAAGGGAGAGATAAGCTCCAATAAAATCATGGGGGATTGCAATATCTTACTTGTGTCAATGGATAGATCATCCAGGCACAAAAGTCAACAAAATAATCAGAGTTAAATTATATGACATATCCAGTGGACTTAACAGACATCTGTAGAACATTCTACATAACAGCTGTAGAATGCACATTCTACTCAGGAAACTTTCCCTAGAATAGACCACATATTAGGCCACAAAACAGGTCTTAGCAAACTGAAAAAAACTGAAATCATATCTTGTATCTTTCCTGGCCCAAATGGAGTGAAACTAGGACTCAAAACAAAAGAAACTAGAAATTATACAATACCTGAAAACTGAAGGATACTTTTGAATGAACAGTAAGTCACTGAGGAAGCCAACAGAAAATGTACAAATTCTTGTAAACAAGTGAACAGAAAAGTAGAACATACCAAAATCTATAGGACACACGCAAAACAGCACCAGGATCAAGTTGGTTTGGTTTTAGGGACGGATGTCAGGGCCCTTTAATGAATATAACATTGTATGCAGAAAAAGCATTTGATAAAATTCAAGAATTATTCATAAAAAAATCTCTGTGAACAACTTAAGAATAGAAAGATCATACAGCACAATAAAGATTATATGTGACAACCCAAAGCCAACATCACACTCATACGTTTCCTCTAAGATCCTGAACAGGACAAGTTTGTCCACCCTCACTCCTCCTATCCAGTGAAGTACTAGAAATAACAGCTGGAGCAATTAGACAACACAAAGAAAGAAAATGAACACAAAGAGGAAAGTGAGAAGTCCGCTGATCCCTGTTTGTGTGATTCTATACCTAGCAAAACCTGAAGACTCACCAAAAGACTATTAGAAATGACACATTAGTATAGCAACAAGACACAACATCAACATAAAAATCAGTAGCTTTTCTACACACCAATAACAATCTTTCTGACAAAGAAATCATGAAAGCAAGTCCACTAAACAGTCACAAAAAAAAATCTAGGAAAAAACTTAACAAAGGAAGTAAAAGATATTCATATTGAAAAACACGAAATATTGCTAAAGGAAACTGAAGTCATTAGAGATGGAAGGATCTCCCATATTGCTGGATTGGAAAATTTAATTTCACTAGTAATTGTCTGTTCTGCCCAGAAACGATCTCAGACAAAACAACCCTAAAACTTACATAGCCAAAAAGCTCAAATAGCCAAAGAAATCCTGAACCAAGAAAGCAAAATTGGAAGCATCAAAATACCTAATTTCAAGATTTACTACAGAGCCATAATAACAGAACAGCGTGGTATTGGAATGAAAGCAAATACACAGAAAATGGAACAGAACAGAGAACCCAGAAATAAATCTACTGATGTACTGTCAAACTCTTCTAGACAAAGGTGCCAAAAACATAAATTGAGAAAGGAAATCTCCTCAATGACAATGCTAGGAAAACTGGTTATACACACGCGGAAGATTACACCTTGGCCCCATCTCTCATTCTATACAGAAATCAACTCAAAATAGATCAAAGACTTTAATGTAAGACCCGAAACTCTGAAACTAGTAGAGGAAAATGTAAGGTAAACACCTCTAGATATTGGTGTAGACAATGACTATGGACAGCACCCCAAAACATAGAAAATAAAAACCAAAAGTCACAACTAGGATTGCACCAAACTAAAAAAGCTTCTACATGGCAAATGAAACCATCAACAGAATGAAGAGTTAATCTACAGAATATAAGAAAATCTTTGCCAACTATGCATCTGACATAGAATTTCTAGAATACACAAAGAACTAAAAAATAATAAGAAAACAAGCATTCCAACTAAAAATGAGAAAAATGATTTGAATAGATATGTCTTTAAAAAAATGAATGGTACTAAATATAAGGAGCAGAGATGCTAAAAATAAATAAAAATAAACACAAATGGCCAGTAAATATATGACAAAAATCCTCAATATGATTGGCCATCAGGGAAATGTAAATCAAAACTACCTCAGTTAGAATGGCTATTATAAAAAGTAACAAATGGTAGAAGGAGGTGCATTAAAGGGAAGTCCTATACATTATCAATGAGAATGTAAATTTGTATAGCCACTAAAGAAAACGCTACAGAGGTTCCTTCAAAAACTAAAAATAAAACTGTCCTTATGACCCACTTATGCTCCTCCTGAAAATCAAGTCAGCATACAAAAGAGATTCTGGCATGCCCTGTGTATTGTGCAATATATTACAGCTAAGAAATGGAATCAACCTAGGTATCCATCAATAGATGAATGGACCAGGAAAATTTCAGCCATAAAGAAAAATAAAATCCAGTCATTTGCAGCAAAATGGATGGGACTGGAAGACATTATGTTAAGCAAAATAAGCCAAACACAGAAAGACATGTATCACATGTGGTTTCTCACATGTGAAAAAAAATAATAAAATCAAACTGAAACTAGAGTAGGGTTAGGATTATGGTTATTGGAGATTAGGAATGGTTCCCAGGGCCGGGGGAAGTAGTGTGGAAGAAAGACTGGATATGATCAGTGCATAGTGCATGTACGTATAGAAATATGACACTGAATCTCAATATGTACAATTATGGTGTGGCGATAAAACTTTTACGATACACAGGAAGAAGAAAAAAGGATAAATTTCCACAGTCCCCTTCCAGGGCACTTCTCCAGTGACCTGAAGACTTCCCTTTAGACCTTATCCCTCACAGTTTCCACCACCTCCCAACAATACCACCCTGGAGACTCAGGCTTCAGTGTGTGGGCTTTAGGGTTATATTCCAGATCCAAACCACTGTGTGAAATTTCTTCATAATTCAAGGTCATAAATTAGTGCACTATTAGAGTAAAATATTTGAGAGAATATTAGATTGCCTGTTTACTAAACGACCTGCAGGCATAGCAGCATTTCATTTTCTGTGTGCCTCTGGGGCTGACTCAGTGTTTCTCCCAAGGACTGGTAAGATGTAGTGAACTATTTATTCCACTTCTGTAGCCCAGTGTAGTGTGTCCTTATCTGCTTTTTCTAACCAGCTTTCCTCTTGCCACCCTGATTCTCTGGCTGCTGTTCAATCTCTCGTCAGCTCTTATGGTCTCTCTTCTGAACTCTTATCCTCCAGTGTTTCTTACCTTCACTCCTGGAGCGCCTCATCCACCATCCTTCTTTTGCTCTGGGTTAGATTCTTAAATCAGACAGTGGGAGTTACTCTTCTATTCTGTACATTCCTCACATACTGATGAGTCTGTTTGTTCTGCACCTCTTCATTCATTTCTAACTGTTGATTTTGATAAAATGCCTATCTTCGAATAAATTGGTCATGTTATTTATAATATATCACACATATAATTAAAACAAATTTAGATTAAGACTTAAGAAGTACAATATTGCTCACTACAGAAAGAAACTCATAGAAGGAATTTCTACTTTGCATTCCATTCAAAAATGTTTAATTATGGAAATGTCAGCATTAGCCCCTTTTGAAATAGGACAATAAGTACTCGCAGAGAAAAATACACTGATGTCAATGTGTTTTCATACAGTGGTTCTCAAAGTCGGGTTCTGGAATCTCAAGAGAAATTCAAGTTTTTGAACTCCATCCTAACTTTCTGAAGTTGTGGTGGTGAAGCCCAAGAATATTTGTTTTAACAAGCACTTCAAATGACATTAATGAAGGGAGGGAGGGTGCAGAGGGGAGGGGGGAGAGGGGGGAGAACCAAGATACATCATGTATAGGTACAGAATAAATGTAATGAATGTGACCATTGTATGTAGAATGTACCAATACATGTTCTTGGTTTAAAATAAAATAAAAAAAAATCAGTAACAAATGACATTAATGTACTTGCAGTTTAAAAGCTCTTATTAATGTGTAAGCTAATTTGTTAACTAAGGTACTACGTGAATCTGGCTATCAAATTTAATTATGCTTTTCATCTGAACTAAAATTTATAACACCAATTCTCTCTCCTATCATATTTTTGAATGTTTTTAATCTCTCCTTAGAGATCCACATCCTCTACACAGTAATAGCTACACATCCTCTATACATAGTAGCTACTATAATCGAGACATAGGATTTGTATTCATGAGCTTTTCTAGTTCTTAATATAACTAGAGCTAACAGTTGGGAATTGCCAATAAAAGGGATACAAATGGAGCCCTGAATAATCGATGTGTTGATTATTTTCCATTTTCTTTTACTTTTCTTAATATGTAGTTTGAACGAGTCACTTGGGATGATATGACTAAGGAGTCTAGGTATCCAGTGTCTGCATAATGGGAGGAGGAAGGAGAGACATTGTCTGCAGCAGCAAGCTGTTCACCTACACATCCTGTGTTATCTTGATGGAGGCACCAAGTTCTAATTCCTGCCTTTCCAATAAAAGAGATATGACTCTGTCTCTAAGTCTTGAGTTTATCAGTCTCTCAGGGATTTACTCACCTCAACTAAATTTATGAGACAATGTCTGTAGTAAACAGAATGACAAATTATTAATTGATGATACAAGATATTTCTAGTTTCAATTACTACAATATTCAGGTCTTTTCTTCAAAGCACACTCTGTCTGGTGGCAGATCTCTTTGGAAGCTAAAGTAGTGATAAAAAAAAAAACCCTCTGTTTTAATGGGCTGATTTTTAAGTGATTGATGTTTGTTACTAATTAACTTCATTAGATAAGTGTTGACTTTAGTAATTCAGCTCTCAAAGAAAAGTCTATCCAAAATCCTTAAAACACCTTACTTTAGAAGATAATTGCAATTAGAAAATGCATGCTATCTTGTAAAAGAGTGACTCTACTAGAAATGGCAAAATGAAATCAAAATATTTTATCTCATTTCTCTTTTATGTATGTGTTAATGGTAAATGCTAAGACTACACAAAAGGAATAAAATAGCATCCCTGCCTCTGATTTGTTTACTGTCTAGTGAGGTATATGTACCTCAGTATGTAAAGATAAGTTTAACTCTGTGTGGGGGAACCTGTGATTAAAAAGATTCAAAAGGAATTATGAAACCTGAAATAGAAACACAGAGAGAAGATACTGGGAATCAGTAAGTAACTCTATATTTTCTGTATTTAATAATAAATCTGGTTTTGGACATTCTTACTTATAGGTAGCCAAATTCCCTAGTCTTCAAAATAAGGTTAGGTCAGATAAATTCTCAGTATTTTAAAATTTTTAAAAAATTATTAATAAAATGAACCTTCTAGTTTAATAAAGCTAGGAACATAGTATGTATAAAATGTTGGAACAGAACATAATGATACAGGTTATTAAATATTAATTTACACAAATTATATAATAAGTAACAAGGAACTCTGCTTTATACTTTGAAAGCAGTAGGAAAGTAGGTAAATTTATTTGTATCAAAATATGAGAACCATTTGACCTTTCTTTCTAATAGACACTAAGTCACTTACAGAAATGTGTGAATTTTAACACACCTAATTTCCTGCTGGGGTGCTAGATTCTGTTAATAATATCATGAGTTAACATTAAAACACGTGATTTCTTCAAAAACATAGGAAGAATTTCTGAAACATTTTAGTTACTAAATTGAGTCTTTACTAAATATCTACTGTCTGCAGAATAATTTTATCAATAAAATAGTTACATGTAGAAGACAGTCAAATACATAAAGCAACATAACTGTCATCAAAAACACAGGAAGTCATTGGACATTGTACTATATTTCAATTGACTTTTTTAAGAGATCACTAGCATTTGACTACCTGAAGTTTGTGCGTTGTTGCAAGTAGCTGACCTAGAATTTCTTGCATTAGTAAAGAAATGCTAACAAAGTCCAAAAAACCATGTGCAAAACAGTAAGATTAATAAAGAAGTGTTAGAGTTTAGGGCACATAGATGATTTTAAAAAGTAGGAAAAGAAAATAATATATCCCCGGGGAAGAAAATCTCAAAAGTTCTAGAGAGAAGAGGATCACATTATGCACTTAAATTTTATTATTTTAATGCCATACTGCGAGCAAAAGAATTTTCTCATTTAAGTTGGCTTAATTATTCAAACTATATTGTTTTTAGCTACAGGAAAACAGGTATCTCTATCCTCCTTTAAATAAAATAGTACTTTTATTGGGCATTCTTCCAAATGCCTTTATTATGCAACTTCCAAATAGAATTTCAAAAAGAAAAACCACCAAATTGGGCTGTGTCTGGATTATCTCTCTAAATAAAAGTCCCAGCAGTAACTAAGGAAAACACACTACATTGGTTTTATCTTTGAGATGTTGCAAAATACATGATTAGAAGACAAGCACACTAAATTCTGAGCCAATTACTTTATGCTGACACCTGTAAAATGGTAACAGGAAAATGCATACAATAAAATAGGCTGGCATGTGGGAACAACTGAAAAAACATTTCATGTTTCACTAAAGTTGTTTGAATGTGTAAGTTCCAGGGTGTCATTGTACAGTCAGAAGATACTGGGTGGCAAACATTCAATCAATGAAATAATAGGACCAGGGAAAGTACCTAGCACTGAATGAAAACTGTGGAGCGTGGTCCTGAAAAGGATGGTTTTATATCATGTATTCCCCAGTAATAGCTTCCAGGAACAGAGAAACATCTTCTTCTTCACAAAGGCAATAAAACACAAAGGGCCAAGTAGACTCAAATTATACTGGCCGCACACAGGTACAGGCAGTAATCACCCACTCCTTCCTGTGTATTAAATATTAATTTAGATTGCATCTATATTTTATTCTGAGGTCAGAAAAAGCCCTGTATGAGCAGAAGAACTGATTTGAATTCAGAATGAACAATATTAAAATAGGAGTGTTCTCATTAAGACTATTTAAAAATATAACTGTAAGAATGTAATTGACTTAGACTTTGTACTCAGCAAGTCAAGTTATTGTACTCTCTGCTGACCAGCTGACTGATTCTGAAAATTTTCTAACTTCTGGGTTTTTCTTTTTTATTTTTACCAAGAACATGTATTGGTACATTGTATACATAATGATCATAATCAACATGGTTATTTTGTACCTGTACATGATACATCTTGGTTTGCCCCCATCTTCCCCCCTTCCTCTCCCCTCCCTTCCATTGACCCGCCCCTCCCTATTTGCAACAAGTGTAGCTACACTTTCCCATTTTTTCCCCTTTCATCTTACTTTTCTTTTAACCTTCTTCTTTATCCCCCTTTTCTCTATCTAGTTCTCTCTTTTGAATACTATCTCTCTTTTTTCTTTTTTTTTAAACAAAATATCTATTCTACCCCTTTGTCCTTATTTACACTTATGGTTTCTCATATCAGAGAAACAATTCGATGTGTACTTATAAGTGTCTGATTTATTTCACTTAATAGTATGTTCTCTCAGATGAAGAAATGAAAATGGCAAATAAATATATGAAAAAAATGTTCAACATCATTGGTCATTCGAGAGATGCAGATCAAAACAACACTAAGATACCATCTCACTCCAGAAAGAATAGCTATTATCAAGAAATCAACCAATAACAAGAGCTGGCGGGGCTGCGGGGGAAAAAGGAACCCTCCTCCACTGTTGGTGGGAATGTAGACTGGTCCAACCACTGTGGAAATCAGTGTGGAGATTCCTCAGAAAACTACAATTGAAAGTTCCATTTGACCCGGCTATTCCTCTGCTGGGTATCTTTCCAGAAGAATTAAAATCATCATATCACAGTGATATATGCACAACCATGTTCATAGCAGCACAATTTGTAATAGCTAAGTCTTGGAAACAACCTAAATTCCCAACAACTGATGAATGGCTAAAGAAGATGTGGTTTTTCTACACAATGGAGTACTACACCGCCATAAAAAAGGATAAACTAGAGTCATTTGTATGTAACTTCTGGTTTTTATGTGAAAAAATGAGGATTGTCAAATACATCACTGATCTGCCGAGACAGTCTATGTACAGTGCCTGGTTAAAAATTTTTTTAAAAAAGCCTTGTGCATGATACTGCAAAGTAAATCATAGTTAATATACATGGAAATTGTTATTCTTTTTACTATTGTACCTTAAGATACTGAGGCAAACATTAATCCAATTCTAATATTCATGTAGCTAAGATAGATGTGTTATATAAGCCCTATGAAGCTCTTGCTTTGAAATAGGGACAAAAGACGAAACACGTACTTTAAAAAGACTTCATTTTCATACTTGAATTTCAAGAATAAATACCTAAAAAAGCTCTCTAAACTTTATCCTTCCTTATAGTTGTGTTTCTTTAAGACATATAAACGCATGTCATTTGTTTTTCTTAGATAATCTAAACAAAATTTGTGGAAATGAAAAAGATTTTCAGAAGGTACTACAATTCCTGAGAAGTTGAAAGTTAAGGGAAAATAAGCGCTATGTTGTTAACGATGTTTACATATTTGGCTCTAAATTCGTTTTCTAGCATTGACCTGGAATCAGTTCTCAGTGTTCATAAAATTGTTTTAGATTTCTCCTATTTTTAGATACTTCATGAAGTCAGTCTATTAGTACTGGATTTAAGTCCTAACCCTGCTCATCTGTTAATTTTTAGATCTTGTAAAGAGCACTTTATCTCTGTGCATCTCATTTGCTGTCTTTGGCAGAAAGTGAGTAATGCTAACTACTAATGTTTAGTGATTCTGAGGACTAAAAGAAAAATAATATTTATACGGTGCCTAACTGCTAATGGGGGATTGTCAGGGTTTAAATCTGAAATGTCCCTCAAAAGTCGTCTGTGCAGAGAAGGGGACAGGTCACTGTGGGGGTGACCTGGATGGTGTATTTTTATCCCTGGCTCCTCCTTTCTCTCTCTGCTTCCTGGCTGCCATGGGGCGAGCAGTTTTCCTCTGCCATTCTCTCCACCGTGACATTTCTGCCTTGAAGCTGGCTGACTATCTGATCACCGATGAACTGAGAAACCTGAAACTACGAACCAAAATAAACCTCCCCTCCATCAAGATGCAGGTGTCACGTATTTTGTCCCAGGAACAGGAAAATGACTAATGACTAATACAGAGACTGAGAAATGTGAGCCTCCTCCTCTAGCCAACCAAAGAATGAATATTTATAAACCTAAGAGACAAGGAAAGCCTAATTTTTAAAATTTAAGAAACACTGAAGATCTTCTACTGGAATGTTTCTATATGGTTGTAGAGAAAGTAAAACAAAGAAAGAAACCTATTTAGTGATGAAAAGCAATTACTTAAGTAGGACTTTGCATCAGAATTTGGTTTAGGAATGAAAAGTAATTTTTACAACCTCACAAATT
>PVJO010026489.1:0-21049 GCA_004026905.1 Hystrix cristata
CTCTTCCCCCCTTCCCCTCCCCTCCCTTCCATTCACCCACCCCTCCCTACTTGCAACAAGTGTAGCTACACTTTACCATTTTTTCCCCTTTCATCTCACTTTTCTTTTAACCTTCTTCTTTATCCCCCTTTTCCCTATCTAGTTCTCCTCTCTTTTGAATACTCTCTCTTTTTTTAAACATAATATCTATTCTACCCCTTTGTCCTTATCTACACTTATGATTTCTCATATCAGAGAAACAACTTGATGTGTACTAATAAGCGTCTGATTTATTTCACTCAATAGTATGTTCTCAAGGAACATCCATTTACATACAAATGACTCTAGTTTATCCATTTTTATGGCAGTGTAGTACTCCATTGTGTAGAAAAACCACATCTTCTTTAGCCATTCATCAGTTGTTGGGCATTTAGGTTGTTTCCAAGACTCAGCTATTACAAATTGTGCTTCTATGAACATGGTTGTGCATATATCACTGTGATATGATGATTTTAATTCTTCTGGGAAGATACCAAGGAGAGAAATAGCCGGGTCAAATGGAACCTCTAGTCCTAGTTTTCTGAGGGATCTCCACACTTATTTCCACAGTGGTTGGACCAGTCTACAATCCCACCAACAGTGGAGGATGGTTCCTTTTTCCCCACAGCCCCACCAACATTTGTTATTGGTTGATTTCTTGATAATAGCTTTTCTTTCTGGAGTGAGATGGTATCTTAGTGTTGTTTTGATCTGCATCTCTCTTAACTACTTAATATATCTATTTCTTTCTCAGGCACTGATGATATACATTATGCTTGCAATGTGTCATATATAGTTCAAGACGTTGCAGATACTTACATAAGCTAAAAGCAACTGACCTCACGGAGCTTGTATTCTAGTGATAAATTAAGTACAATTTAAAAACTTATACACAAAAATTAATGTCTCCAATGCCAAATTACAGAAGACAGATACATAATATATAGAATGTAATGAAAAACAATTAGGTAATTTCTTTGGTTTCATATCTGGTTGCACAGTTGAATTATAGATTTAGTTGAGAAAAAGAAAAACATTAGCTATTGACAATGTTGGCAAATCTTTGTTATGAGTTGCAGGCAGAATTCCAGAGACAGGGACTGTGGAGATAAATGTCCTAATGTCTTGGGACGGACGCTGGAAGAACGGGAAGAAAGAGGGTGTTGGAGTGGAAAGTATTAGAAAGATATGAAAGACTAACACATGCCAACATTTATAGGGTTTGGAATCCTAAGTAAATGAATTTGGAGTTTATCTTCAGTGTGGTAGGAAGTCATAAAGACTGGCATGTTTTCATATGTAAAAATGAAAGATCATTCTGGATATTGAGTACAGATATTACTAGAGGAAGTCCGAAGGTAAAGCTGAGAAATCAGGTCAGATGCTCTTCAATGGATTCGGGCAGAGACCCCAATGACCTAGACTGTGGTGGCTACAAGGGAGGCAGGCAGGCTCATGATACCTTTTGGAGAATGATGAAACCGGAAGTGTTGGTGGCCTGGATTTGAGATGTATTCTGAAGAAACAAGAAGAATTAATATTGGCTCAAGACCAGCGAAGTCCAACAGAAAAAGATGTGAAGCATATACATACTTTGTCTTCTACTAATCTGTTTAAAAAAGTACAAGGAAAAAGTGAAATTAATTTAATGATGTATCTTATGCAATTCATACTAAAAATCTTATAATTCGAATATGAAATCAATAAATTATTAGCGAGTTATTTTTTATATTCTTTTAAATCTGCAGGAGGAGTATTAAGCCTTTGAAATGTGGTTTCTATTTTACATCTTAATTCAGATGAACCTCACACTCCAGGGCTCAGTAGCACAGAGGTTGATTGTTGCCACATCAGGTATCACTGCTGTAGATTATTGTTTCGTTATCTGGAAATACAGATTCCTCTGTTTCTGAGATGAGGAGAAACTACAGAAAGAATAGAACTATAGGGCTAGGGATCAAGAATTCTCTTTGGATTCCATGAAGTTTGTAGTGCAAATTTGATGTCCATATGGAGTTTTATTTGTAATTCTTTTCTTGTCTTATTTTTGTTAATTTTGTTCTATATGTTGTAATCAATTCATAGAATGTAAAGATTTTAGATGCTTTCTTATTTTCTTATGCTCTGAATCTGTGGAATTAAAATTGGATCATCTTCTCTTCAAAATTTGGTAGAATTTCACTCAGAAATACATTTTCTTAGCATTCTTCACATTATTTCTGCAATTTCTGTCCTGTTTAGATTCTGTATCTATTTTATGTTTAAGAGCATGTATTATTATAAAATATAAATTTTATCTATGTCTAAACTTCATTTGACTGTTTTAATACAGTTGGTTTCTGAGGTCATTTCCAATGTTTTATAATTTTTGTATTTGTGCATTCTCCCTTTTTTTATGATCTTTTATCATTACCAATCATTTTATTTTCATTTTATTTGATTCCTTCTGTTTTTATTCCAACTTTTGAATTTGAACATTATTTTACTTATGGATTTAAGATTATGATTTATCTGCTGAGATATGTTTTTATCATCACTCATTGGCTATGATAATTATTGTGATAAATATTCAGCAATTAATTTTGGCTTGTATTTCCATCTTTGAGTCAAGATAGTTTCTTTCTTTTTTCTTTTATCTTACTAATGTCAAAGTGGTAGCTCTCCTTTCTTTTCATTTTTCTAACATTTTTATTGATTTCTAGCTTTGCTGCACTAAATCATAAAGAATCAAATGAAAAATTCTGCTTTTTGGACTTGAAGTTGACTTTCTTCCCTTTTTATATATGCTGTATGTAGCAGTCATTACTAAAAGGTTTCTATAAGTATTTCAAAATGATTTTCTCTTTCATATACTAGTTGGTATTCTATGGTAGAAAAGAGCTTTCCTACCTTCCCCACCTGGTGCATGCTTAGTTTCACGTAGGTAGCGAATCTGTTTACTTGTTACCAGCATGGAGTCCTGTCTGCTTGTTATAATAGGTTACAACTCCTTCAGGTTATTTTGATACTTGTAATTTCCTAGCTTTGACTAATAAGCCATTTTAGAAGAGTTTCTTTGTCCTTTGTTGAGTCGTCATCCTTTGGGCAATTTCTATGTCTTGTCACGACAAAATATTTGTGAATTTTCTTGAAATTTTCTTCTCCCAGGTCTACACGCTGCCATTTTTCTAAGTTTCCTTTTGTGAGGAATGATGTATAATGATTGAATTGTATCAGCTGAAAACTTCCTTTGAAATGTAGGAAGAGATTAATTAATTTTCTCCCTGGTCTGTAGCAATCTTATCTGGCTTATCTGTCTCTACCCACACCAGTATACTATACATATATTTAGCTTGTTGAGATTATACTCTATTCGCTAATGACAATTCAATGAATATTCAGATATATTTATGTAAATTATTGACTTTTTATTTACTGACTGGATTTCCACAACAAATAGGTCTGTTTCTTTCCATTTTAACAGGGGACTAAACTGATTTTTCTGTGTTCTTGCAGCACGGTGGGAAGCAGATGCCAGAGAAGTCATAAAAATATTATGCAAACAAGTAAGAAAGTTATTTTTAGTAGTCTAAAGACAATGATGATACTGATTGCAAATGGATCCTGACTAGATGGAGAAGAAAATTGATGTCAGGATTCATTTTGCAAGTTAATTCATCTGTGGATGAAAAAAAGTAGAAGAGGTGATAGACAAAAAGAGAAATCAAGATTATTACTCAGGTTTCGCTTGAGCAGCTGGATAGGTGGTGGTCCTCCGTTAGGGGAATGGAATAGGCTGGGGGCCGTGAAACTCCCATAACTCCTTTTTAGCACAGTGGTGAAGCCTATTAAACATCTTCATATAGATGGTTACAGACAAATTCTATTGGTCAGGGTAGGAAATATAATTCTGGGTGTCCACAACAGGTAGATGCTCTTTAAAGCCATGAGACTGATGCAATTCCCTGGACAAAAGTGTAGAGAAGTTGATCCAGAATCTAGGCATATTTCCTAATGGCAAACCAGAATTATAAAACATTATAAAATCAAGAAGGTAGAGTGCGAGAATTTGTTTCACAAATATCTACATTTGATGGACTTCAGAATTCTGATTTTCTTAAAGACTGATTGTTGGTTTTCTAAAAATTAGATTTTCACCTTAAATGAGTGCATCTAGACTAAAGAAAGATTGAATCTCACTTAGGATTAAATACTGAATGATAAATATTTCTTTCAGAATCCAGCCGTTTAATTATCTGTTCTCTTAAATATATAACCACAATTTTGTATTGCCCCTTTCTCTCTCATGCATAGTTATTTTGCTCAGAATTTCAAGAGAGAAAATATTGAGAAACACATAAACGTTTGATTTCAGGCAATGTGTATAAAGCAAATTTCATGAAACATCAAGCCCTTTAAAGAACTTTATATTTTGCTTTAAAAACCAGTGATACTGAGAATAAAGTTTTATTAAAGCATGTATCTTGACACATGAAAATGTTAATGTCTTTAAAAACATCCAAAGCTCATGTAGACCAGAAATAAACATGGAGGGTATTTGTCTTATTTAATAAATGAAGCCAATATTCAGAACTCTGGGGAGATGTTCTCCTAATCCCAAAATTGAAGTTGACCTTACCCTAAATGATACCAATCAGTTTAGTTGAAAACAGAAATATAAGGAAACACTATATGATTATTGCACCATTGCATAAACTTGAAAATTGAATTAAAGCCTGAGTTCGATCCCT
Organism: Hystrix cristata; assembly: GCA_004026905.1. NCBI lineage: Eukaryota > Metazoa > Chordata > Mammalia > Rodentia > Hystricidae > Hystrix > Hystrix cristata. Next base: position 4,749 of record PVJO010026489.1, read on the forward strand.
GGCACCACAAAAAAAAAAAAAAGAAGAAAATTGAATTAAAAATAATAACTGGGAAGTAACAACTTCAATCTTATCCTTAACTCATGCCAGTAACAAACAAAAACCTAAACGAAAAACAGGGACAATAGATTGATGTCATACTTGACCAGAAGAAAATAAATTGTTCCAATTGCTGTATCACGCTACATTGAGCAGGTATGAATCAAGCACATGATTTGGAGTTTATTTCTGCTTGATATCACCACATGATCATTCACACATTATCCCTTTCTTGAGTTTACATATTTAGACATATAACTACCGTTTCTTTCTCTACCAATTATGCATCAGATCTTGTGTAACAGACTTCATATTTCACCACTGTAGCCAAAAAATAATCTTTCATGGAGATACAGAAAATTTCAAACAAAGGTTTCTGTTATCAGAAAGATACCTGGAAGAACATTAAAGTTTTTCTTCCTTGATTCGATCTCAACGCAATATGCATTGTGTAGCTTCAGGCACAGTACATATAAAACAGGACAACTGCTGATATGGAGATGAGCTGTGATGTATGACAGGCTGTTTGGGGAACAAATGAAATAGAACATCCAGGCATAGATTGTTTTACTTCTGCTCTATGGGCGATAGTAGTAAAACTGAAAAGTAGGTAATATCCTTAGCTTATGATGAGCTTCATTTCATGCAGCTAGTCCGTATTCTGAGCAGATATCCAGTGCTGATTCAATGAGCTGGTCGTTGATACCCGTCAAAAAAACTCACCAGCAGATCCACTCAATCTAGACAAATCTAGCTATACATTCACTTTTATCATACACTTGGGTCAAGTCGTATTTACAATTTTGTAGATTGGATGGTTCCAGATATGTCCTAATGATTGCTTTTAACTTCACTAACTTCACTGTGTCTGCACTTTCTTCTCCATGCTTACCTTAGTCCTTGCTACTTTTTTTTTTTTTGAGACAGAGTCTCACAGTGTGGTGCAGACCAGCCTTGAGCTCATTATGTAGCGCAGGCTGGCCTTGAACTCTCTACGATCCTCCTCCCTCAGCTTCCCAAGTGCTGGGATTACAGCAGTGTACTACCACACACGACTCAGTCCTTGATACATCTTTTAGTCACTGATCCGCCATATCAATGTTCTCACCTTTGATTATTGCTATGCCCTTCTCTAAATCTTGTGAACTAGCTCAATTCCTTCAGTAGTGTTTATGGTAGTTTGTGTTATTTCATTCCAGTTTTTACCAAAGTTGTATCACTTGCAGTTTACTACATTTTTCTGCCAACCATACAACAAGATGTGCCAGAATTTCCATATTGCTTGGTGAGCCTTCTCTCTGTCGTGGAAGGATTAGGGTTTCCACTGATATTCAGGTTAAGAAATTATTTCTCTGCTTTTTATCCCAACAAAAACATTTGAATCTTTTATTAAATGTAATGATAATAGTTAAATAATTTATTAGCTATCTATTTTGATTTCTTAATAACTCCCTCTGCATCAGTGTTGGCTGGAGTTTAAATTGCCAGCAGGTAAAGATTGTTTTAGTTTAATTGACTTTCTAAAAAAGTTTGATGTAATGCCATATTCTGTTAGGAGTTTCATAAAGACATTTCATGATTACATGCAGTTAGCATCAGATATGGGTGAGGTGTTTTAAAATAGCAGCTAAACACTATTACACATGCAAACATTGAGAAGTTGGAAAGACACCACCTTTAATCTCAGAATGTACCAATTAGGATATTTTATTGTATAGTATTTATACATAGCTAAGTTAAGATGTGATCTTGATGGTCATAAAGATATGGATGGTAACATGGAAAATATTTATTATATAATAAAAGTAGTCATTCTTCACTGGTTACCTACTATGCAACAGCAGCTTTATATAAGTCATTTCTATGTTTCACAACAATATCCAAAAGTATGCATTTTGTCATCTACATATTACAGATGAGGAAATGAAGTCTCATGTGGCTTAGGGAGATTCATTGTTACGTAACTAATACGTGGTATTGAGCATCGAAACTAGGATACTTTGACCTTCCAATTCAATGGTTTTTACTTCATTACACAATATTAACGGTGCTAAAAGTAAAAATTGCATGTGATATTGTGCATGGTTTAGAAAATAAGACACAACTCGAAAAGGAAAGACTAAATATGGCATTAAGTAAAATTACCAAGTATTTCCCTTTTTAAAAAAAAAAACAAAAAACAAAAAACTCTTGTTTCTACAAGAGATAGCAACGGAGAAAAAAGGAAAGGGGAAAAAGAACTAAAACAAGTTTAGAACGGAGGCACTCACTCCTTTTACATGCAAGGAGTTGGATTAATTAGGTGAACTTCGCATAATATGGTTTTTCTTAGGGGAAGCACATAAAGACCTGCTCAAGACTGAAAGGCATATTTGTTAAAGGAAGCAAACTCCTCGATGACAACCTTAAAAGGAACTGATAGGAAATGAGATGAACCTCAAAAGACTGGTATTATATGTTTTAATAATGAAGGCATTAGCACGGTAATTGTTAAAATTTTATCTTTTCTATCATGAAGTAAGAATCTAGATAGTATGCAGTAATTAAAGATTGACTTTGATTTAGATAATCCATTTTAATTGCATTTTTAATTGTAGTGAAAATTTTATGAAGTACCCTCCGAAAGTGCTGATGTAGAAAGATTAACTAATCAAGATCGTGCTGTTATATTTGAATTGCTAGAAAGGGACCACGAGTGGTAAGTGTAGAATACATTGCTCTACTAACACACAAGTCTCTGTAATCTCATCTCACCTTCCTGGAACAATGTATAACAAATTAAAGCTGGTTCGTGAAATGTCATACAATCTTGCAGCAAGGTTCTAATTGATGAAGAAACAGCTATTTTAATGATTCTTTAACAGCCATAGAAAATTTCAATTACTGGGAAGCATGACAAAAGTTACCTTAAGGGGATACAATAATTTCTAACGGTTTTCTTTATCTAACTCAGAGGTTCTGGTGGACATTTTTGGACCTGTTCGCACTCATTTCTGTTTAGTTTAGTCACATAAATGGGAAGCTGATTTGTTCTAAGAGTATTTAAAAATCATACTCAAAATTAGGAAATGTAACACTGCATTTGCTTGACCTGGATAATCACTCACTCCTCCAGTCTTACCCACTATCGCAACTCTCACGAGTTTAGCAGTCAGTCTTGAATTTACGGGTTTGAATTTTAGTTATGTTGGGGCGCTGCCTTGTGTTTGTCTTCCTCTGCTTGCCAATCTCCATCGCAGCACTTATCACCTTTTGTTTTCAAGCTACACATTTAATAGTGGTCTCAATTAAGCAATGGGTACTATGTGTATTTAACACATACTTTGCTTTTGAATGCATTGTACTGACTTTCTTCTATTTTGATTGATAGTATGGATGTTATAATATATATAGAACTTCTGAGCTTGATATCTCTACATAAGGACAAGTTTACACGTGCATATTTGAATAACGTCAATAGGGTGTGCATGTGCGTGTGTATATACAAAACTATATATATATATATATATATATATATATATATAGTATTTATTATCCCAGACATTTTGAGATACACCTGAAACCTGTTTTAATGTTTAATTTATACAAGAGACATGTATTAATCATATTTTGGGCTTTATATTTACAATATAATTTCTCCAGAATTACAAAAATATTAAAATAGAGATTTTAGTAAAATAAGAGTTGCCAGGATGTGACTTTTGAAGCTTGATGGAAAGGAAGCATACAGGAATTGGAAAAAAGATATGATTCTATAGAAAAGTGAAAAAGTATTATACTTGAGCCAAAGTTTGCTAAACTTTATTGGTTTGTCTTAAACACTGTACTTTCTGTGCCTCAGCTGGGATTAAAGTCGTGTTCTGAATTCTCTTTCCCATATCATGCTTCATTCTAAACAGATTATTAAAATTGAAAGGAAGCATAATTTCACCTAGAAATTCCGGGTTACATGAAAACCAAATTGTAATAAATAGTAAATGAAGTTTTTCTAGGCCATTTTTATTTTAACACTGGGGAATGACCCTTGGTGCTAGTTTGTTTTAGAATACCTAAAAGGAGATGATTAAAAGTGCATAACTCTTTATCCTACGCCTAGAAGGTCCTTGGTAAGGCTCAGTAATCAGAACTAAGATATATGAGGTATAATTGAAACACATGGTGACTACTTCAAAAATTATTACCATTGCCATTAATCCCCCTTAGAATATGCCTCCTCAGTTCACTTCAAACATATTTATCCCTTCATTTGTGCAACTCTGAAGTGGTTTTGGAATTTCTCTTTCGTAAATATCTTTACACACTGTGATGAAAAACTACGGTGAATGTTACTGGCGGGTGCCATCCAATGTAAAGACTGGTTTGTAAAAACATTACAGTGTGTTCTCATCTACTTTATTCACCGGATCTGGAATCCTGCAAGTTGTGACTCTTCCCCAAAGTCAGAATGACCATGAAAGGTAAACATTCTGAATTCACTGGGAACGTTGAGGTCGCTGCAACAGCACAGTTTAAAGATGCTCATTAAAAAAACACGTCTTCAAAAAGTGATAAAAAAAATGGGCTAAGTGAGTTACAAGTGAAAGAGGAGTATTTTGAGGGGAATTAATGGCACTGTGTCTTTGATTGTTAAAATTTTTAATGTAAACGTCCACTGTATTTTTGATCACACCATTTAATACTATTAATTAATGATTAGGTTACTAAATAAAAGAAGTGACTGCCATTGGGGTCATAGAACCAATTTAATCTTTATTTTTTCACCTATTACCAAATCAAGTATGATGAAACGGTTCTCAAAATTTAGGAGTTTGGATTATTTTCCGCTACTGGTGTCAGCAGACCAGCAGCAGCGCTGCTCTATCTGTTGCCCCATGAAGTGAAACCCGGATAGTCCCAGAGTGCTGCTATGTGTCCTTTCTGAGGAGCTGTGTGGGCAGGTTGACCTTGTGAACCCAATTCGCCCTTTACGAAGTTGTGTCCCAGAAAACAATCCATTTCTCTTATGAATCTTACAATTCAGGAAGAGTTCTCTAATGTCAGGAAGCAGGTTAAATTGGGAAATATTGGGGTTGAAAAATGGTGCTTAATGTCAATTTTAAGCACACACATGAAAGCCTAAACAATAATAAGACTAATGTTACATTTCACATTAAATATATATCATGCTTCAGGAGCTTAGAATAGTAAACTGACAGAGTCTGATGAAAAATGATCATATAAGAGCAGGTGTTTTCTTCTCTCACAGAAAAGGAAGTGAGAAAAAAGGAGAAAGGTAAGAGAAAATTGGTAAAACCTCCATTAACTATTAACTTCAAAACTATCATGGATTTCACATATCAACATTTAAGTAGTTTCTGCTATAATTTCTATAGATAATATCAGATTACTAGCTTCTTTATGTATTTCAATGAATATTCATTGAGTATTTATTGTGTGCATGCAAAACAATATCATCTATGTAGGACAGATTTTTTTTTAGGAATTTCTGCTACATTCTGTAGAGATTAAGTCATTACTAGTTACTTCGATAAATGTCTGTTGCATATTTATTATGTGGAAGAAGAAACTCAGCACCTTAGGAAAATGGTTACTGTTAGAGGCAGCAAATGGAGACAGCCCTGTAGGACCTTGCATGCAAATACCCTGAGTCATGGAGAACTAGAGCTACCATTGGGTTGGGGCCCGGAAGAGAGGGACCTTTCTACCTAGAGCTTGTTTTTCTGCCCCACAGGCCATCTTCTGGCATTGCTTCGTCTGGTCGGAAGTATGAGAAAAGGCAGACCAGAAGCAAACCCTGTCAGCGCAGAATTTTTTACTGCTCCCTGATGCAGTGGGACCCCAGGGACACATTCCTGAAATGGAGAATTGGAGGTACTTCAAAATCCCACAGAGGCTGAAGAGCCCATCTTCTCAGTCAGTAGGTCTAGCAAACACACCACATATATCACCACACACACCCCCTACACATGCACATAGTTTTTTAATTTCCTAAATATAGTACAGAATATGCATAATGTTCTGTATTTTGGTTTTTTCCTCACTAAAGTACATGTATAAATTCTTCTAAGCCCGATATTACAGTTATGACTGCTTTATAAGACATCATGGTATTTCAAGATATATATTCATAAGAATTTACCCTTCTCAGTGAACTGTTCTATTTTTCTTTATTTCTTCTTATCACTCTTCACTTCAACGTCAAAATAAACTTCCTGTACATATATAATGAGATGCCTCTTTTTAATGAAAATGTTTCCATAGATGGAATGTGTAGGTCAAATTGTGCTGGTTTCCTAGAGCTGCTATAACAAAGTGTGGCACAAACATATTTACTCTCTCACAGTCGTGGAGACTAAAAGTCAGAAATCAAGGTGTCAGGAGGACCCTGCTTCCTCGGAGACACTGGACAGCATTTGTCCTTGTGCTTGCTCCTTTCTGGTGGTGGCCATTAAATCCCAGTTCTCAGATGGCAGCCGCGGCACTCTGTCTCTGCCTCTTGTCTCTTGCCTTTCCCGTGTCTGCCTGTGGGCCTCTGTCCAGTCTCCGGAAAACATGAGCCACACAAGAGTGAAGGTCTCTCTCAGCTGAGTATGATCTCGTGCTAATCACATCTGCCAAGATCCGCGTCCAAACTGAGTCCATGCATTCGGACTTCGACAGGTCTATTAAGGGACACAATTCAGTCACCACAAATATGTATGGTAAATTAAAAACAAAAACATTGCCAGATTTTCTTCTAAACACTGCAGCAATTTCCATGCACACTTCTTATGTATGACTATGCATTTTTATCCAAATGCTATCTAGATACGTGTTATCTTTTTAAAATAATTTTGTGTAAAATGTTACTTACATTAACTCCCTATGTGTATTACCCATGAGATTTTTCTTTTTTTTTTTTTCAGACTTTTAGATTTTTGAATTCATGCTTGTATTTTTATTGGGCTGTCTTTTTGAATGTTTATTTATTTGTGTTCTTTTTAATATATATCATAATTCTATTCATAGTCTTTGCTCTGGAAATTGTTTCAAACTTACTTCTGTACTGGCTTTGTTTATGGCTTCTTTTGCAATATAGTCATTCTGAATTTTAACATAATTAAATACATCATATAAGCAAGCATATGCTAAAACATAAAGAGGTGTTTTAAGTCAGTGTGAAAAAGACAAGTCAAGTTTTAAGATGGGTAATTTATATAAACAAGTATAGTAATAATAAAAAGGAATAAAACAGATATGTATAAAATCTGCTTTCATAAACAATCAAATTAATTAAAGTTAAAAAAGAAAATTTTTTTTTAATTCAGCATTGACTAACATATTAACTTTATTGTTAGGAATTTAAGGAAACATTCTCATATAATACTAGAGATGGCCATAAGACCAATTTCATTAAATATCTAATTTCCTGGTTACAGTTTTGAAAGTTTTTATAAGCTTTTGTTTAGACATTCCATGTTTAGGAGTTTAACTAAGGGAAATAGCCAAAGGATATTACTGCAAGATATTTTACTTACATTATTTTTTGGAATTTGTTAAATATTGGAAAATAGAAATAATAAAAATGTTTTTAAAAGATGGTCAGCTAATTACATATTATAAACTGACTCTGCTAAAATTAATAATGTGGTATGGGAATATAATTATCATTATGCCCTAATGTCTGAGATACAGTGCTAAATAAAATTAGGCTTTTAATCTCTCTATACAGAGAGAGCTACCATATACATGGAAAAGGATATTCAATGTTATAATACCAGTCCATCACTATAATATCAATAATATCAATATAGTTATAATAGCAATATTATAGTATCAATAGTGGTCCTTTCCAAAATTGATCTCTAGCATCAATGAAACCCCAGTAAAAATTCTAACAGATTTTGAAAAATCAGTTCTAAACTTTAAATGGAAACACCAAGAACCACAGAGTCACCTCTTCCTAAGAAAGGACTGTCCCTAAATATCAAGGCTTAGGATAAAGCCATGTTATTTAAGGGCAGGTGCTTGCAAGAAAGAGACAGAGCACTATGGTTTTGAACAACATAGAACACAGGAAGAGAAAGATCAGGATAGTGATTAAGTGTATGGCAAACAGAGCACTGCGAATTAGAAGTGAAGGATGAACTACATAGTGTACAGTGTTGGGAGAATTTTTTTTTTTTTAATCTGAAAGGAAGAAAGTGTTCTCTACTTCACTTCAAAGAAGGCTTTCTGCTTCTTGGGTTGGCAGTATTTTAAAAATATAATACAGAATTATTAACTATGAAGATAATACTGATACGTTTGACTCTGCAAATCTTCTGTCCATCAAAAGACATCACATAGACAGCAAAAATAGCAGGCAGAAATGCCAAAATATTTTTAGAACACAATGTTAAATAGTACACTGAAATTGTGAGCAATAACATAAGTCAATAAGCAATAAACAAGCTGGCAAAAATTGCAAAATACACGAGTTGGCATTTTCAGAAACAGAATTACAAATGACCAATAAACTAATATAAAGATGCACAATCTCACAAAAACACAAAATATGTAAATTAAGACCACAGTAGGATGCCATTTTACTTCAATTAGATTGGCCAAACCCACAGTTTAATGTTACCAAATCTCGGCAAAGATGTGGACCAGTGAGAACACTTGCAAAATATTTTAATGGAAAACTGCAAGCAGCCTAAATGCATTGACGTGAAGATAGAAAAATAAACTGATGCACTTAAAAACAGAATTTTATGTAAGTGTCAGTATTTAGCTATAGCTAGAGGCATTTTTTATGTACATGACATTAAAGTCATACAGCTGAATGAAACAAATAATACGTGAACATCATATTGTCTCCCTTAGGCTACTTTGATTGCTGTAACAAATTACTTTAGACTTGGTGACTTAAACAATGGAAATTTGTCTCACATTTCTGAAGGATGGGAGGTCTAAGATCAAGGTACTAAATTATTCAGTTCTCAACACTCTGTCTGCTTTATCAACAGAGAACTTTTAACTATGTCCCCAAACGGTGAGTGGAGATGTGGGAGAGATCTAATCCTCTTCTTTTTATTAGTTTCATTAACTGTAAAATGTTATAGGATACAGTGTGATATTTTAATATTTATATAAAATATGTAGTGATCAAAGTAGGGTAATTAATTTTTCTGTCTCATAACATTACATTGTATGTGAAGATTTCAAGTTCCTTTCTTCTAATTCATAAACTATATAAAGGTTTTTGTGAATGATAGTCACCACTGTGCTGTGAAATGCTAGGACTTAAAACTCTATCTAACTGTGTTTTGGTACCTATTATCCAGCCTCTATTTCTCCTCTTCATTTCCCTTCTCTCCCTCTAGTTATCACTATTATATATTCTAATCAATTATGTTTTAGCATTCACATAGGAGAGAGAACATGCAATATTTTTTCTTCTGTGTCAGACTCATTTCTTTTAACATACTATCCTCCAGTTCCATCTATTTTGCTGCAAATGATAGGACGCCATTCATTTTATGACCAAGTAAAATTCCGTTGAACATATATATTACATTTTCTTTATCCATTCATCTACTGAAGGGCATCTAGAATGACTCCATATTTAGCTATTTTGAATAGTGCAGCAATAAACATGGCTGTGCTGTTGTCTCTTATGAACTGTATTCCCAGAAATGGAATAGCTCATCACATGGAATATCCACTTTATTGAGGAATCTCCATTCTGCTATCCATGTGACTGTCCTAATTTAAATTCCCACCAACAGGAGGTTACAATCTTGTTTTAATTTTTTTTTTTTTTTTTTTGGTGCCAAGGATCAAACTCAGGGCCTTGTGCTTGCTAGGCAAGCACTTTAACCACTGGGCTAAATCCCCAGCCCAGAGGTTACAATCTTATTGTATAAAGGCCCCAATCTTAGGACTTCTTTAGTCTTAATTACCTCCTGAAAATCACAAGTCCAGAAATAGTTGCATTTGTGCTTAGGGATCAAACATACAAGTTTATGAGGGATACAATTTAGTCCATAGCATCATTGTGTAAAATGGAAAAGCAAAATAAATAAGAAGCGATCCATTATGTGGTTACTCATACATATTTTGTGAAACTAAAGAACACACTGCAATGAGGAAAAGTGACACTGAATTCCTTGATGATGCAGGGGACGGGACCAGGAAGAGGCACACAAAGGTATTGATGAAGCTCTATTTCTTAATGGCATCAGTGGTGATTGTTTATTATGATCATAGCTTATTATTTATTAATGCAAATAGGGAAAATCAGCTTATCATAATTTTGGCAAGTAAATTCTTCGTGACATGCATCTGTAAATCTATGCGCAAAAAACATTCTATGACACATACTGAATTGATACATTTAATTTTCTCTAGAGGGTGAGATTATTTTTTATTCCAGTTTTCTGCTTTGCCTTTAATGTATTGCTTATATTAAAACAAACGTTTCAACAAAAGGAAGGTAGAATGAGTTCACAACTAAGGCCTAAGCAGAAAGCAGTGTGAGGGTGGGTGGCATTGAAAGAAAGTACCCAGGGCAGCAGAAGATTGGGGACTGTAGTTTTCTTTGCTGAGGCACTCCTGTTAACAATTAAATAAAAATAAATTATATATAAATTATATTTCCACAAAGCTCAGTTATTATATGAGAAATTTAGGGAGTTTTGGCTGTAGGTATTCCTTCATTTCAAAGCTTGACTGTTTCATGAGTGCCTGTCAGATTAAAAGAACTAGCTCCCTAGGTTGGGTGTTATTTACTGTCATTATTAATGAGCCAAAGGATGGAGTAAACAGAGCCAGCTAAACCGGGAGAGATTGCTAACACCTGGGAAAACAAAGAACCGCAAAATTTTCACTACTGTTGCTCTACTACTAACAGTTCAATTTCAAATCAATCATTAACATTCTACAACTTTTTTGACTTTGCCGTTTTTAAAGGACATGTAACACTTTTAAACTTTTTTTAGAAAAAAGGATTACAGAAAAAAAAAAGATCTCTTCGTTTATAACTTTCCTCTAGGGAAAGGAACTGAAAGTATCTTACAGATATATTTTGAAGGTGGTGATGTATTGCTTAGTGGTGATGTATTGCAGAGTCAATGAAATGCATTCTATGTACAGTACTTACACTGCCTGAAGGCTGCCTCTTATTCTGAACTCCCAGTGAATTGGGAAGAAACCTCGGGCACACAGACATGAGGCAGCGTGAAGGAGGACCAGTGGGTTTAGAAGAGTCCTGATTTTATCTCCATGCAGGATGAAGGCCTTCCGCAGAATTTTCCTGCAATTAAGAATTTATAGATGGCAATGCTGTTCTGCATGAAAATAGGAACCCTGGTCCTACAATGGAGGCTGAGAGAGCTGCTGGATACCTAGAGGGTGTGACGAATGGAAGGCGTGCATACATGATAGGTATTTCTAGCTAATCGTCATGTAATTCACAGTCAAGGGACAATATAACCTGTCATGACTGAGAAATGAAAAACAATAAAATAATATGCTACTACAGACTAGATTCCAAAACAAAACAGTAGCTTTAAATATGGAAGGGAGCGTGATGTTAAGAATAGCTCTGTGGCAATACAGAGTAAAACACAAAGATTAAAACAAATGTGTAGGAAACCATGTAGCCACATGGCGAGCTCGGCATGTTCAACATGCATATGCAGAAGAGAGTCTACCTCCCATGATGTGCGCAACAGAGGGCAGAACCTGAAAGAATTGAATCAGAAAGAGCCATATCCAAATATACTGAAACTCAAAGTGTGAAAGCTGAAAGAACTGGATCCTCAAGTCACATTTGGGGGTAAATACTCCAGAAGACCTGGTTGACTATAAATATTCACACCATAATTTGCATGACTTAAAAACAACTATTGATTATGTTAAGCCATTGAGAGTTGGGGTGTATTAGCTACACTGGTTAGTTTACGCTATACCATTTACCATGTTAAAATCCCAAATAATAAAAATGTCTTCAGATGGCAGAGTAGAAGCTGGCAGAAAACCAATGTTTCTCTAAGACTTGGAATTGAAATACCTGAAAAACATTCACTGGGTGGAGAGAAAGAGAAGAGATCCAGGCACTAAGAAAGAGCCCACAAGAAGGCTAAAACTCATTGAGAAAAGGAAGACAAACAAGGGAAGAGAATGAGGAAGAATGAAAGGCTAACCCTGGCTCCCAGGAAGCGGGATCTGGTTCCTCAGGCATGAATTAAACCCTGGGAGGGTCCAGCATCCCCAGGGATGAACTACAGGCTGGCAGCTCTAGCCCTAGGAAAAACCTATGATTATCATAAGCTGCAAATACCGCATGTGATTTTGCTCTGAAAGTGACTCTGTGTGGCAGGCTAGCTTTGGAGAAGAAATCCATTGCAGCACTCACCATATTTAGAAATGCTGTATTGAGGAGCCATTTTGAGAAGGGATTTATTGTTTAAAACTAAGCTACTCCGATAAGCAAAAGTCACAGAACGACCATACTTCAGAGTCTCTGGTGTCACCCTACTACAGTGACTGTGGGAAATGGCAGTTGTAGAGAGGGGGAGGGCTAGTCACACACCTCCTGAAAAGTTTAAGCAGTGGTGAGCTGAGGGTATGGAAAACAGTAGCGGGCTTGCTTTCTGTGGCGAGGAGCCAGGCCTCTTGTTGCTCTTGTTGTGTGTGGTTGTCTGAGGGGCTGGATCTGAAAGCGCTGGCATTGAGTCCAGTAAACTATACTCCCCACCTCTTCAGCGCTGAACTCAGCAGTCTATTTGCTTTCCCCACTCACCAACACAAATGAGTCACAGGCCTCTGCTTGGAGTTGGGTGTGTGGACAGGTCTCCGGAGCAAGTGAAATACTTCACAAGCCCATGTGCTGCAAAACCATTGGAGAGAGCAGTGGCTTCGTGCATTAGTCTTTGTCCCTCACTGAGATGCAATAACTGACACAACAGTTTAAAAGAAGAACGATTTATTTTGTCTCATGATTTTCAGATGATTCAGTCCATGGTTGGCTGGCTCCAAGGCAGAAAAGACATGCTGGAGGGGCGTGACCGAGGGAAGCTGTTCAATTCATGGCAGCCAGGAAGCAGAAAGCAAAGAAACAGCTGGGAACAAGAATATACCCCTCTGAATCATGCTTCCAGTGACTGCTTCCAACCGGATCCACATCTTAACAGCATGTTCAGCTACTGAACTCATCAGTGGAGGAATCCATTGGCAAGCACAGAGCCTCAATGATCCAATCATCTTCCAAACACATTAGAGTTTTGGGAAACATTTCAGATCTGAATCATAACACTGGTGGTGCATAGAAGGGACCAAACAATCATTGAAAGCTCTGAGTAAATACAGCCCTGAAGCAGATAACACACCATTGACTAAACCTGCCCGGGGGAAAAGGCCAGGGAGGACTCAGCCTTCACACAACCAAAAGTGGATGTGGAAGCACAACAGGTTCTTGTTGTGACTCAATATCTCTGCTTCATATATGGTGGATTCTAATACTACAGTCCCTGGAAAGAAACTACCCAAACGAATGGCTCAATGCGGAGGAATTTTTTGGATTCATTTCTTTTCTTCAACATTTGTTTTGTGGGGTTTTGTGTTTGTTTTGCTCTTTGTTATCAACATTCATGTACAAGGTTCTGTGTGGACATATGTTTTCATTTCTTTTATGTATTTGTGTAGAAAGGGAATTTCTTGTTCATGCGGCAAATCAATGTTTAACATTTTCAGAATTTGCCAAGATGTCTTCAAAAACAACTATCATTTTACATTTCCACCAGGAGTGTATATGGCTTCCAATTTCTGGTTCTCTTAAAAGTGTATCTAATTTTTATATCCTTATCATCTTGTCAGCGTGAAGAAATCTCTCATAGTGGACTTTATTTACATTTCTTTGATGACTAATAATGGTAAGCATATATTTAATCATTTACTTTTAGGGACATTTTGGGAAGGAGAAGAAAGAAGTATTTGACAGGAAAAAAAAACTTTTCTTTGAAATATTTGAAAATTTTGCCATAGGACTTTCAATTGTTTGCCAACATATACAGGTTTCTACTTCTATGGTTCTTATTATGGTTAATGTGATTAAGGGAATAAAATGTCCTGCACTGGATTTATAGATTCCATATTGTGTGTTGTTGGAGATGAGGATTCAGACAAATGGCTCCTCAGGGCTGACTAAAAGATAGAGTGGAACTCACTGCCAAAGTATAAAAGATTCAATGCTTTTCATCACCTTTGCAGTACATGAGTGTGCTCCTCATATGACAAATAGCAAGCGTCTATGAAAGCTTTAACATCGAGTACAAAACATGTGATCTAAGAGATGGCTAACAAGAAATTTGACTGGAGTTTTGTGTTTTAATCAATGTGTCAAAGATACACTGCATCAGTGCATGTCAATTGTAAGAGTTGAATTGAGGGTATATCATGAGTTATATCTGCTTCTGTATATGTTTAAACATTTTTGAAATGAAAAGCTTTAGAAAACGAAAGATGTAAGTTGCTTCATGAGGAAAGAGAGGGGCCAAATACAGTGGCTGGTGAAGGTAGATTAGTCCATTAAAAGTGGAATTTATCTATCTCTCAATAAAAACAAAACAAAACAAAACAAATAAAAAAGCATTCAGGTAGTGTAATTCCTTTGGGCCTGGGAAATTGGAAGGAAATCTCCTACCCTATCATAGGAAGGAGGGAAGGAAGGAAGGAGGGAAAGAAGAAAGGAAGTAGAGGGATGGATACAGATTTTAAAGCTTTCTTGATGTGAAGTTCTCATCTGATGGCTTCCAGATCCAATGAGAATGATGAGTCTGGGACAGCTGCTGAACAACTCGAAAGGCCCTCAGTTTGAGCAGAGTGCAGAAGTTTGAAACAGGTGTAACGCAAGAGGCAGTGTACTAAGGAATTGGTGATCTAAGCTGCGTGGGGGTCTGTTCAGTGAGAGAAGTATAGGATGGTGATGTGTGAAACGAGTGACTGCAGTTAGTGCCGGATCTGAGCATGAATTTATTGCACAATCAGAAGGCTTACTTTGAAATGTAACCCAACAGTGATCAGTCACGGAAGGTGGATGTTTCTGAAAAGAAAGACTTTTGCAGACAGAAAAGATCAAGTGCATTGGGTGACGACTATTTAGATTGCAGCTTTTCTTTTTTTATTTTATTTTATTTTATATTATATTAAACCAAGAACATGTATTGGTACATTTTACATATAATGGTTACATTCATCACATTTATTTTGTACCTGTACATGATGCATCTTGGTTTTCCTCCCTCTTCCCCACCCCTCCCCTCTGCTCCCTCCCTCCCTATTTACAGCAGGTTTATTCATCATTTTCCATATTTTCCCTTTCCCCTCTCTTTCCCCTGTTGCCTTTCTGCTTTTCCTCTTCTTCCTTTCTAGTACTCCTCTCCTCTGCACACCATCCTCCTTTTATATAATATCTATTACACCTCTTTGTCCTTATTTACAATTATGGTCTCTCATATCAGAGAGACAATTTGATGTGTACTCATGAGTGTCTGATTTATTTCACTTAAAAGTATATTCTCAAGGAATATCCATTTATATATGAATGACTCTAGTTTATCCTTTTTTATGGCAGTGTAGTTCTCCATTGTGTAGAAAAACCACATTTTCTTTAGTCATTCATTGGTTGTTGGGCATTTACGTTGTTTCCAAGACATAGCTATTACAAATTGTGTTGCTATGAACATGGTGGTGCATACGTCCTTGTGGTATGATGATTTTAATTCTTCTGGGAAGATCCCCAGTAGGGGAATAGCTGGGTCAAATGGAACCTCCAGTTGTAGTTTTTTGGGGAATCTCCATATTGATTTCCACAGTGGCTGGACCAGTCTGCATTCCCACCAACAGTGGAGGAGGGTTCCTTTTTCCCTGCAGCCCTGCCAGCATTTGTTATTGGTTGATCTTTCCATATACGTGGTTCTTTCTGGAGTGAGGTGGAATCTTAACGTTGTTTTGATTTGCATCTCTCGAATGACTAGTGATGTTGAGCATTTCTTCATATATTTATTTGCCATTTTTATTTCTTTGTCTAAGAAATGTCTATTCATTTCAGTTGCCCATTTTTGGATTGGGTCTTTAAATTTGGGAGGTTTAATTTTTTTGAGTTCTTTGTATATTCTAGATGTTAGACCTTTGTCTGATGGATAGCTAGCAAAAATTTTTTCCCAGTCTGTGGGTTTTCGCCCTACTCTATTGGTGATTTCTTTTGCTGTGCAAAAACTTTTTAATAGCATGTGGTC
>PVJO010026490.1:0-21031 GCA_004026905.1 Hystrix cristata
ATACGCGCTTTGTGCTGCGTCACAATGTTGTATCACCTCCCCTCCAGCAAGTCTTATATCTAGTAGTGCTGATGTTCGCTTTGAAGGCCAATTACATTCACTTATGGCTCCTGTTAAGTCATGGCCACTGTCAATTGACTTCTCAGGTTCCTGTTTTCTGTTGGTCAGAGGGTAAAAGGCCAGAGCACTAATTGAGCATCTAATATGTGCCATGCTCCACGGCAAGTTTGGATAGAGAAGTGTCTGAACTAGGGGATAGTGTCAGCCCTGAGCTCTTGAGCCCTCCCCCAGTCCTGGAGGATCGAGGTGGTCAGCCAGTACTGCAGATGGGAGCAAAGAGGGAAGGGAGGGCTGAGAGTGGTGGCCTAAGGGTGGTGGTAGCCTGGGCTGAGGCCAATCCTGCCTCCCCTCCCTCTGCAGTGGGGAGTCCGGAGCAGGGAAGACAGAGAGCACGAAGTTGATCCTGCAGTTCCTGGCTGCCATCAGTGGGCAGCACTCATGGATTGAGCAGCAGGTCCTGGAGGCCACCCCCATCCTGGAAGGTAGTGCCAGGGCTCCGAGGGAGGCTAGGGCAGACTGGCCTTGCCGTGACCTCTCCCCACCCCACAGCATTTGGGAACGCCAAGACCATCCGCAATGACAACTCAAGCCGCTTTGGGAAGTACATCGACATCCACTTCAACAAGCGGGGTGCCATCGAGGGTGCCAAGATTGAGCAGTACCTGCTGGAGAAATCTCGTGTCTGTCGCCAGGTGGGCCCAACCCCCAGGGTGCAGGATCAGTCTAGGTTCCTTCCCTGGGACAAACCCAGCCTCAGGTGGGTGGGTCCTCCACTGCATCGCCCAGTGTGCCTCCCCTCTCTCTGCCCCTGCTCGCCTGAGTCCTTGATGTCCCGGTGGACCCCGCCTGGGCTGTGCTCTTGCCCCAACTCCTGTGCCACTCTCAGGCCCCGGATGAGCGGAATTACCACGTGTTCTACTGCATGCTGGAGGGCATGAGCGAGGAGCAGAAGAAGAAGCTAGGCCTGGGCCAGGCTGCTGACTACAACTATTTGGCCATGGTGAGGCTCGGGGGCAACCTGGGGAGGGGACTCTGATCCCAGAGGGGCGGGGCAGGTTCAGGCCACACCCACATGACCTCACCCCTGCGGCAGGCCTGGTGGGTGGGGACTTCACTGGGGGTCTGCTTTCCCCCACCTGCCCCAGCCCACCTGGGCTGGTCTGTGCCATACCACTTGTCCCTGACTTTGGCACAGGCATCTAGACAAATTCTCACAATGAGCACATTCCTAAGCATAGACGTCTGACACAGGGGCACACAGACATGGCCACCCATGTGTCCCCCCCCCACACACACACTTGCCCACTCACACAGCCGTGTGTTTAGTCCTTGAGGGTACAAAAACTGGGACCGCTGCCCGGCCTCCCGGGATCCTTGATAGCTGGCTGCTGAGGTCTCAGCCCTGCGGGCTTGCTGGGGGCAGCCTGCTGCTGCTGCTGCTGCTGTCTGGATGCCAAGAACTAGGCCCCAGGGTCATGTCTGCCTCCAGTCCTGGGTAGGGGCTCTGGGGCCATGTCCACAGAAGGCTGGCTTGGGAAACACCACTTGTGCATCCCTGGGGAGAGCCAGAGGGGACCAAGGATGCCAGTGTGGGCTAAGGCACCCGAGGGGTTGTGTTGTGGGTGTGACGGACCTTCCTGGACACTTCCACAGTGGGCTGTCACACTTAGACATACAGGCACATCATGGAGCACCCCTCATCCTCAGTCACCATCCCTGTCCACGCAGAGCTGCACCTGTGGGTGTTAAGCCCTGAGGGTGGGCGTCTCTAGGGTGTGCAGAAGACACTGTGCAGGCTTGGGGCTGCCATTGCCTGGTGCGTGACCAGGGCAGGCCTACCATCTGCGTGGCCCCTCTTATTCACGGGAAGAAGGGGCATCCAGGACTCCCAGACAGGGGAGGTGAGTTCCTGAGAAGCCCGAGCTCTCAGGAGCTCTGTAGACTTCCTGGAGGAGTCTGCTCATGCCGAGGGCCCAGGGCCTTGAACCCCACGCTAGCCTGGTGGAAAGGCCCCTTCAGCTCAGACGCTGCCTCTCTGGGTTGCTCATGGCCTTGCTGACCCCTGCTTCCCACTCCTCCATCTGTCCAGGGCAACTGCACGACCTGTGAGGGCCGGGTGGACAGCCAGGAGTATGCCAACATCCGGTCCGCCATGAAGGTGCTCATGTTCACCGACACAGAGAACTGGGAGATCTCGAAGCTCCTAGCCGCTATCTTGCACCTGGGCAACCTGCAGTACGAGGGTGAGACTACGCAGTGTCCTGCCTGCACCAAGGGCAGTGCCACACCTGGTGCCCGGGGGTATTGGCAGTGTGCTTTTTGCCCGGCATGTACCCTCTCTGGGAGAATTCTCCTGCAGGTAGACTTGAAGAAGTCAGCTAGCTTGACATCAGCCTCAGGTGTTGCTGCTATGCAAAAATTCCACTGTAGAGGGGACAGATGAAGTGCCCTGGAAGTTGACTGTGACCCTTTAAGACCCCTTCCACATTGGTTTCTTTGTTAGGTCAGATGTCTTAGAGAAAGGATAAATCTTTGAACTAATTCATACTAAAGTGTGAGTGACCAAATAGCCATTGTTTGAAAGGGGGAAGGGACATGCTCACTTCTCTGACAATCCCTGGTGTCATGACATACCAGGATGGGAGGTGGGCCTGGGGCAGGTTCCATTCTTTTCTTTTCCTGTTTCCCAGCATGGATCCTGGCCAAAGGGGGAGTGCTGGGAAATTCATTCAGTGAGTGATCCCAACACTAAGACAGTCTGTCTAGTGAGTCATGAAAGACTAAGAGGAGGGGTGCATCAAGTAGAGGGAGGATCTTGTGCAAATGTCCTGAAGCCTGACAGAACAGGACACATTTGGGAAGGACAGGGTCCTAAAGCCTGTCTCACAGGAGCCAGGGCTGCCCACCCAGAGCTCCGAGAGTCTGGAGAGGAGGCTGAGGGAGTGGTGTGCATGTGAGGGTTAGGGTTGCTTGGGCGCCAGGCATGTTGCTGGTATATGGAGTCCCCCTCTGCCAGCCCTCCCTGCCCCAACACTGCACCCCTTGCTGCTGGCAGCCCGTACATTTGAAAACCTGGATGCCTGTGAGGTCCTCTTCTCTCCATCTCTGGCCACCACCGCGTCTCTGCTTGAGGTCAGTGCCTGCCTTCCCTCCCCACCCCTGCTTCTGTCTCTCTGAAGATGCCCAGCTCAGTGGGGCTGTTATGTGGGAACCAGGTTGCTGGGCGGCTCTCTCTGGGCAAGTCATGTTCAATATCAAGGACCAGCTGTGTGCAGGCTCTGTGCTGGGCTCAGGTCCTGGATGCTCACTGGCCTGTCCTATCCAGCCGCCCGGGCCAGGAGAGCACCCCTGGGCTGTGACCGCCTGGACCTTGTGTCTCTGGCTGGCTCATTCCTACCCTCTGGGCCCTGGTCCACTCCTCTGGGTAAAGAGCACTAGTGTCCGTGTGTCAAGGGCATCGATTCAGTCTCTCAGTCACTTAGCAAACACTAGGCTCTAGCCAGGTTGGCAAACAGGGTGAATAAAATCAGTCAAGGTGGGTCCTAGAAGGGCAGGTGACAGCTGGAGGAGCTGAGGAGGGCTGTCTGGGAGAGGAATCCTTCCAGGCAGCATCTGGTGGTTGGAAGGGTTGGCTGCAGCCACGGGGAAAGGGATTCTGAACAAAGGGCCTAGTCTGAGCCAGGCCAGGTTGGACAGGGTGGGAGTCCAGGTGTGTATGGAGGGAGGGATAGCCCTTGGTGTTGGGGTGAGTATGGGTGTGTGTGCACCAGGTGAACCCTCCAGACCTGATGAACTGCCTGACGAGCCGCACCCTCATCACCCGAGGGGAGACAGTGTCCACCCCGCTCAGCCGGGAGCAGGCGCTGGATGTGCGAGATGCCTTCGTCAAGGTGGGCTGCTGTGGCCCCTCGGGAGGCAGGGGTGTTGATGCAGCAGTGAGGTGGGGACTGCCCTCAGGCCCTTGACCCTCAGCCTGCTCTGACCTACTTTCCTGCAGAAGACACAGAGGGGGCTGGGTCAGGTGACAGTCCCCCCTGTTCCTGCAGTCACACATTTGCCGCTCGCTCCCTGCGTCCTCAACCTGTGCCAGGCCAGTGCTGGGCTCTGGGACCTTCGAGCCGTTCAGAGCTGACCAGGAGACAGAATGACTGAGGCGGGAGCCCACAGGTGGCTCCTTCCCAGCCCGCAGGGCCGGGGTGGAGTCAGAGGAGCTGCCACCAGACAGACCTTGGACATGGAGCAGGGACTGTTCCAGCAGGAGGGTGCTTGGGTGGCCAGAGTAGCTCGAGTAAGGCTTGGGGGTGTCGAGCAGTGTAGTGGCCCCCAGTCGGGCTGAAGCGGGGCCACGAGGGCCCAGGGGCCACGTGGGACGTGTGTGGCCAGGACCAGAGGCTGATGTGGCTGCCTTTCAGGGCATCTACGGGCGTCTCTTTGTGTGGATTGTGGACAAGATCAATGCAGCAATTTACAAACCACCCTCCCAGGAAGTGAACTCCCGCCGGTCCATCGGCCTCCTTGACATCTTTGGGTTTGAGAACTTTGCGGTGAACAGGTACCACGTGGGCTCTACTTGGTGGGAAATGTCACATCTCTGTCTTTAGGCCACAGTGAGCTGGCTCCATGCACGCACTGCCAGGCTGCTGGGAATTTTGACTTCAGTTATCCTGAGGGCCTCTCGGCTTTCCTCTCCCTCCCTCTGCTTCCCCTCCCCAGGGCCAGTCGAGGCCACCAGGTGGTGATGGAAGGCCCTCACCCTGTCTCAGACACTTGGGAGTCAGTCCAGGCCCCATGTCTCAGCTGCAGGCTGCCTTATGGCACAAAAGGCCTGAGCCAGGCTGAACGTCACGGTCTTAGCCACCCTGAGCGCCTGCACTCTTGGGGGCCATGTGAGGGACTTAGAGATGGAGCAGACACAGGCTGATCCTGGGGCTGGAGGCAGCCAGCCCTACCCCACTTCCCAGCTGTATGACCCCTGGCAAGTCATTTCAATCTGGAAATGCTCAGATGTCACAGAGCCCCCCTGTCCCTTACCAGATAACCCACACTCCATCCCCCAAAGCACACCCAGCTTAGCTGGGTCATGAGTCAGGCTCTGCTAGCCCAATTTTACCACCCTCTTCCTTCCCACCTTGCAACACTTTTGCTGTCTCTTTACTGCCCCCTGCTATGCTCTCGTGGGTTCCCCATAGGCCTGGTGATGCCGGGAAAGAGGCTTGAGCCTGGCTTCCAGCCTCGCCTCTCTGCGTACTCTCTGAGTGATCTTAGGCAAGTCTTTGGCCCTCGCTAGGCCCCAGCATCCTGCTGTAGGTGGAAGGTGGGGCTTGACGGTCTCACCCCACCTTGGAGGCTGGAGGGTCCACGATAGGAGTGACTTGCCGAGGGTCACATTGCAGGCAGAGGCAGAGCTGGGCACTGAGCACAGGGCAGGACCTGAACAGCGTCCCATGTGGACCCTGCAGCTTCGAGCAGCTCTGCATCAACTTCGCCAACGAGCACCTGCAGCAGTTCTTCGTGCGACACGTGTTCAAGCTGGAGCAGGAAGAGTATGACCTGGAGAGCATCGACTGGCTGCACATCGAGTTCACGGACAACCAGGACGCCCTGGACATGATTGCCAACAAGCCCATGAACATCATCTCCCTCATTGATGAGGAGAGCAAGTTCCCCAAGGTGGGGTCCCCCACTGTCACTGCGCCCCACAAGCTGGGGAGCAGGCAGGTCCCTTCACTCTGAGCCTCAACTTCCCTCAGCCGTGAAATGAGACTGATGACACCGCCCCTCAGGGTGCCTCTGGACCAATCTCAGGGCAGTCATCTGACACGTGGGGGTCAGCTGCAGTCTGCTCGGTCCAGACCCAACAGTGAGGATCTAAGCACACACTTGATACGGGAGGAGTGCTCGAGGCAGAGCGTATGCTTTGGAGTGAGGAAAGGGGGGTTGCTGCCAGGATTTTAATTAAGGGGAATCCACCTTGCAGACTGGAATGTGCTTTCAAGGCTGTGTGGTTCCAATTTACCCACTTAACAGGGCAGGGGGAGCCCAAAGACCTCCTGCGTGGGTGTAGAGTCATAGAGGGGTACAGATGCATGAGCTGACGAGGCAGCAGCATCTGGGAGGGGGGCAGCTCAGCAGTAGCCCCTCTGCTCCCACAGGGCACCGACACCACCATGTTGCACAAGCTGAACTCCCAGCACAAACTCAACGCCAACTATGTGCCCCCCAAGAACAATCACGAGACTCAGTTTGGCATCAACCACTTTGCGGGTGTCGTCTACTATGAGACCCAAGGTAGGGGAGGGCTGTCTGTCTGTCTGTCTGTCTCTCTCTCTCTGCCTGTGCCAGACCTTCCCCATTCCCATCCCAGGAGAAAGGCCTCCAGGTCCTGAGTACAGAAGGAGAGAAGGGGCTCGGGAAACATGGTGCTCAGTCTTCGTTTTTTGTTTTTCCAGAGGATATACAAATACATATTTAAAAATTGTGGTAAAATATACATGATGTAAAACTTAGCATTTTAACCACTGTAAGTGTGCAATTAAGTGGTGTTAAGTCCATTTACAAGGGTCTGCAGCTGTCGACACACTCATATCCAGAGCCTTTCTCACCCCCACATGGAAGCTCTGCACCCACATCAGTGACTCATGACCTTCCCCCACTCCGAGCCACTCATCAGCTCCACTCAACTTCCTGTCCCTGTCAATTTGACCATCCTCTGTGCCTCCTATAAGCGGGATCACACAGCATCTGTCTTTTGTGTCTGGCTTATTTCACTCGTGTAATGGGTTCATCCATATCGTAACCCGGATCAATTCCTTTGTTTCTATGGCTGAGTGATAGTCCATCATATGGCAATACTGCATTTTCTTTACATGTTCATCTGCTAACAGGCCCTCAGGTTGTTTCAACCTTTTGGCTACTGTGAGTAGTGCTGCTGCGTGCACCTGTATTCAATGTCTATTTGAGTCCTTGCCTTCAGTCTTTTTGGGCGACAGTGCTCTTTGTAAAGGTGGGAAAATAGGCTCAGATGGGCCTTGACTGTCCTTGCATGACCTGGCACATCAGATCGGATGCACAACCAGCTAGAATCAGCCCTGTTACCCACCAGACTCTTCCGGCCACAAGGCCAAGTGTGAGTGTCGAAGGGATGCACCTCCATCTTTGTTCCTGGGGATGTGCTGCTGTGTCATTTTAAAGCCAGATGTTGAGAAGAGAGTCATGTTCTCTATGTCACCTACCATCTGGGGCAGCCCAAGTCCTCGCTGCACGGAGCCACTCTCACAGGCCCCCTCTGCAGTGGGCACCGCGTCTTCTGTGCCACCCTAGCAGAATCCCATTGGCCAGTTCCTACTCCTCAGTCCCTGTGAATGGCAACCGCCTCAGGGGCTCAGTGGCCCCAGGTATCCTAGGTTTGAGTCTTAGCTGTGGCATGGATTGCTATGTAGCATTGGACAACTCTCTC
The DNA here is from genome assembly GCA_004026905.1 of Hystrix cristata. Taxonomy (NCBI): domain Eukaryota; kingdom Metazoa; phylum Chordata; class Mammalia; order Rodentia; family Hystricidae; genus Hystrix; species Hystrix cristata. The sequence continues at coordinate 7,517 of PVJO010026490.1, forward strand.
AGCTTCTCTGTGCCTCAGCTTCCCCCCTTGTGGGGTGGGGAAGACAATCCCTGCCCTCCTCATGTAGGCAGGGGGCTGTGAGGCACTTTGTTTAACATAATGTGCTCTCCAGCTACCAGGCGGTGGTCATAGGTCCCTTTACTGTTGGCCGGTGCTGGATCGACGTGCCGTCTCTCCCAGGAGACACGCTTACTTAGCGAGGGCTTTGACATCCTAGTTCATAAGGCCCCTGCCGTGGCTTTGGGGTGGTTCTGTCAGGAAGGTGGCCCCTTTCTCTCCTGGAGACCAAGATCTCCTGCCCTTTTGGGACTGGCCTGGAAGGACTGCTGCCTGGTTGGGGAGATGGTTCCTTACTTTCTCTGTGATCTTGGGCAACATGCTGTCCTCTCCAGGACTCAGTGTCCCCCACTGTGAAATGGACGTGCTTCAACTAGGTGAATTTTGAGGGTCCTCCTGGCTCTGACATTGTGGTTCTGTGGAAGACCTAAGTCTGGTGGGGGCGCTGCCAGTGCTGGCGAGGTGTGACTGCCCTGTGCCACTGCCCAGGCTTCCTGGAGAAGAACCGGGACACGCTGCATGGGGACATCATCCAGCTGGTCCACTCCTCCCGGAACAAGTTTATCAAGCAGATCTTCCAGGCGGATGTCGCCATGGTAAGGCGGCTTGGGATTCTGCTGGACGGGAGGGCCCCCCCCCAAGCCAGGCCTGTGTCGGGCCCTGCCTTGTCTAACAGTTACATCTGGAGGCCTCTTGAGGCCTCCGGGCCACAGAGCAGGGACGAAGGGACTTTGCTGCCCTTCTAGGAGGGTCCTTGAGAGCCCTCCAGGTTGCTCCCTTCTGGTCCCCTTGTGCTGACTTTGAGGTGCAGCTAGGGCACAAGGCCCAGAGAAGAGCTACATTAGAGGTCAAGGAGACGAGATCAGACTCAGTTACCCCTCAGCCTCCAGCAGTTAACAGGAATGAACGGGCCCAGCCTCAAGCATGCAGGATGGATATGGCACACAGTCATTGGCACAAGGAGTGTGTAGTGTCACCCTGGACCCACATAGATGGCAGAGGACTGCCCCTCCAGGCCGCAGCTAGTGTCTGGTGGACTTTCCTTCTGCAGGGTTGTTTATCCTTTTTAAATTTTTATTTGTACTTTTTTGCAGTGCTGGAGATCAGACCCAGGGCCTCATAGGCGCTCAGTGGGTGCATACCCCTGAGCCACATACCTAGCCTGCCTTTTTATCTCATATTTTCCTCCTGCCCCATGGCTCCTGGAGGTGCCACGGAAAGGCTTTGGAGGAGGGCAGGGCCCCCAGCCCTCAGGCACCACAGGGCTGCCAGCCATCGCAGAGTAGCCAGGACCCCAGATCTCCCCCAAGCCCTGCCTCTCTCCAGGGTGGATTTCACCCTCTGTTTCCTGACCCCCTTGTCCTCAGCGCTTTTCTCCCATCTCACCTGGCTGTGGTTCCCCTTGTAGTTTCTCTGTGGTTATTCATCCGGCAGTCTCCGCCAGGCAGCGGCTTCTGCAAAGGTAAAAGCTCCAGCCTGGGGCCTGGTGGGAGAGGCCCGGCTCCCCTGGGTAAAGGACTGGGCTTTTGCTGCTTTTTTGGAGTGTGTTTTTTTGTGAAGTGGTTTTTGTAGTGGTTTTTAGTTGGGGTTTTTGTTGTTGTTGTTGTGTGTGCTATAGGCATCTTTGTTTCTGAAAGGGGGAGACTGAGTCCTGAGATGGGGAAGACTTGCTCAGGTACCCTGTGAGCCAGGGGCAGAGCTGGGACTTGAAGCTGGGTCTCTTAACCCCTCTGCCCACTCCCCTGAATCTCTTGCTTCTCCCACCAGCCCTGATGACTTGGGCAGATCCTCTGATAATCTGGTGAAGAAGGGCACATGTGGTCTTTTCTGCATTTTGCTGATGAGGGACTGAGGTCAGGGAGCAGGTGTGATCACCCCAATCACAGCACGCTGGGACCAGGAGCCACCATTGCCCGGGTGGCTTGACCACTCCTTTCAGGCGGTGGCTCCCAAGTATTTCACATGCAAAGGTGCCAGGTGCCCTTAGCAACCCTGCCTTTGTGAACCTCAGTTTCCTCTCTGCCCAGTGTTGACATCCCCTGCAATTGGCCTGATGCTGAGCCTCTTCCCCTGATGCCAGCCCCTCCCAGAGCTCTGGGACAGTTCACAGTGCCCTAGCAACAGAGCAGGGCACCCAGCCTGCCAGGAGCAGGCAGCTAGTCTGGACCATGGCTGCTCTCCTTGGCCCAGGGATCACCCTGGCCCCACCCAACCTCAGCCCCCCACCTCAGCCAGATAATGGGGTGCACATAAGGCTGACCTCAGGGAGAGGGGTCCCAGGCATTTGAAGTTCCTGCACCTGGGCAGATCCCAGTTCAAAGCCCACATGTGTTTAAGGTCATGTTGGAGAGACAGGTGTGACTCTGGGCTCTGCCCCACTCATCTCCTCTTGTTCCTCTGCCCCACCACTCTGCTACTGTCCATTCCTCTAAGTCCTGGTTTTGGTGCCATACTTTGGGTGAACCTACCTATTCTCCCACACCTCCTCTCTCTCCTCTATCTCTCCAAAGCTCCCAGAAGCACTTGTGCTTCGGTTTTGAGGCTCCCTCCTCTCTGAGGTGAGCACCCATCTGTCCCGTTGGGTGGAGCCCAGGCTGTCCAGAATAGCCCCACTCCCGAGGGCAGACAGTTAGGATAACAGTGACAGATTTGGTACCAGTCACTTCTGGGCACCCTTGCTGAGCTAAGCGCTTACATTACCATCCCACTCAATCCCGTGGGTAATTACCAGTACCCGAGCTTTACAGCTAGAGAGCTTGGGGTGCAGGGAGGCAAAAAGGCTTGCTCATGGTCACACAGCTCATGATACAACAGGGATCGGAACCCAGCCCTGTCTATCTCAGCACAGTGCAAGGCCTTGTGACACACGAGTGAGGACTGAAATGAGGTTTTCCAAGTTTTTGCCTCATACTGTCCCAAATCTGTAAGCATTACATCCAGGAAGTAAAAATGTATTCTAAGTGCTGGAAACATGGTTATTCTTCTACAGGAGGAAGGACATCAGCTTGGTCAATTGCGAAACACTGAGTCACAGTTTATTCAGTGACAGTGCCATAGCCGCAGTGCTCTTGGGATGAAAGTTCATGGCACGTCCCGTCACCTTAGTGCCCATCTGTACAGGTCCCCAGCCCAGAGGTTTTATCCTTCGACTTCTGCATTCACCTCCCCAGGGGTGCCCAGGGCCACCCGTCCAGCTGGCCCCAGTGAGGGAGCCAGGGAAGCCCAGAGGAGGGCAGCTCTCCCATGGTGGTGGGCGGCCCCCGATTAATGTCTGACCCCACTCACATGTCCTTGGCCCTTGTCCATAGGACATCAGCCTACTCCTTATGCAGGCTGTTTTCTACCTGTTATTTGTCTGCCCCTTGCCAGATGCCAGCATCATGCTCAGTGCCTTCTCTTAGTTTCCCTCCGTGGAACCATTTAACATTGGTTCAATCTTTACCCCATTCCCAAACATCAGCAGATTCTGCCAGAAAACAATAAATACCAGGAAGAATGGCCTTTCCCTCAAAGAAATAAAACCAAATCAGAAACTCAGATGGCACTGGATGTGAGGGCAGATCCTGCAGCCTCATAGATCCTATTCATTCATTCATTCATTTATTCTACAAATATTTATTGAGGGTCCATTATATGCCCGACACTGTTCTTGGTCCTGGTGATTCAGTAGTGAACAAAGTAGAAAAAAAAATCTCCATCCTCGTGAGACTTATATTCTAGCAAAAGAAGGGAACAGTTAGGAAGCCAATGAATAGGTAAAACATGCTGGATGGTGGAAGCCAATGAATAGGTAAAACATGCTGGATGGTGTATGGTGTGGTGAAAGACCAGGGAGGCAGGAATGAGGTAGTGAATGCTGCGACTTTGTATAGGGGTCAGGGAAGACCTGAGAAGGTGGCAGGAGCCAAGGACACCAGTCCTGTGTGTCTGGAGGAAGGGCTTTGCACGTGCAAAAGCCCTGAGGTACAAAAGCCCCGAGGTGTTCTTTTTACTGAGCCCACCTGGTATGTCCTAGGCAGGCCAGGGGGCCGGAGTAGCTGGAAGGAGGTGAGCAGGTGCCAGAGAGTAGAGGTCACTGAAAGCAGGTGCTCTGGGGGGACTGTGGGTCCTTACAAGGACTTTGCTTTCCTCGGAGTGAACTGGAAGTCACCAGTAGGGGTCAAGTTCTGGAAACAGGTTGAAGGTGGAGCCAGTAAGATTTGCTGATGCATTGGATATAAGAAGAGGTGTGGGGGGCGGTTCCTCAGTTTGAGGCTGAACAGTCGGGAGGTGGAAAGCTTCTGTGAATCCACTAGGAGCCCGTTCCACACCACGTCAGTTGAACAAAGTGTTGATTGTTATGTGTACCAGGCCCTGGTTCCACGGCAGTAAACAAGGGTGACTGGCCTGTCCCCAAGGGGCTCAGGCATGGCCTGGCAGAGAAGACAGACAGGAAGGAGTATGTCCAGCATGGGCAAAGTCCTAGAATTTATTGCAAATAAAACTAAAACAGAAGATACTTATATTTCAGAATAGCGAATATTTGCTCTTTCTTGGTGGGTTTCATTAGTCTGGAGCACACTGTTGAAATTTAGCACGGGCTAGCCTCCTTTGTCCCCAAATACCTGACGTATCTACAGCTGTACCCCTGACTTTTAATGCTATGGCACATAAGATGAACTTACAGCTCTAAAGATATAAAATCTTACAATAATGATCAAATTCACTAGTAAGAAATTCTCACCCTAATGAAAGTCGCCAGGAAATCTGTGGCATGAAAGTGTGTGGACTAGAACCTGGCTTCTACCTCCAATTGCTATCAACTGACAAGGTTTCCCGTCCTACTTGTTCTTAGGCCCTCCCACGATGCTTTCCCCTTTATTTCACAGCATTCTGGGAGGGAACCCTCACAGGTGCAGGGAGGTGCAGAGTGGCTGACTGACGGCCCGGGGGCAGCTGGAGGAGCATTGAACTCTTGAGAACCTCAGGGCCACAGGCCCTGGTGGGGGCAGTGCTCTGCTGTCTTAGGAGGATTATCGGCCACCCTGCTGCTGCCTGGCTTATCCCTCAGCGGGGAGGTCACAGGCCTTTTGCCCACCCTCCTTCTCCCTTGTTCCTCCCCCAGGTTCCTGGAGGCCAGTGGCCATCCTGAGTTGCTGTTTATCAAAACACACCCTGACCTCTGAGCCTCTTCTCTGCCCTGTTGGGTGGAGACGCAGCCTTATTTTCTGCTTTGGTGAAGGAGGCTCAGCACCATTTGGTGGTCTGCACAAGGCCACACAGCTAGAAAGCAGTGGACCAGGGTTTGAACTTAGCTTTGCAAAACCCAGGTCACTAATGACCCCAGTGTCCTGAGGTAACCTGCAAGATGTAGGGGCCTGCCAAGAGTGCTCCAGCGTACCAGAGCAGGAAGGACCTGAGCGATATCGGGGTGGTCCTGGGAGGGGCCTCTGGGGTCCAAGCTCTAGCACAGAGAGGGGAGGGGTGTCACAAGGGAACCCTGATGACCCAGCTGACCTCCCCTCCAGTTTCCCTCCCTTCCTTCAGGGCGGTGCTGCAGGATGGGAGGGCCGGGCCAGCCCCTCCCATCGTGGTCTGTCCATCCCCCCAGGGCGCCGAGACCAGGAAGCGCTCGCCCACACTCAGCAGCCAGTTCAAGCGGTCGCTAGAGCTGCTGATGCGCACGCTGGGTGCCTGCCAACCCTTCTTCGTGCGCTGCATCAAGCCCAATGAGTTCAAGAAGCCCATGGTGAGTGGCCCTGGCCAGGCAGGGGTGAGGGGACAGGGGATACTGGTCAGGATGGGATAGGGTAGGTGGGTGGGGCAAAACTTTGTCCTGTTTGAGAAATGGTGGGCATTTGAGAGCTTATGAAAGACCCCCATTTACTGGAAGTGCAGGTGCGCCGGAAAGAGTAGGTTTAAATCCTGGTCTGCTACCTCCAAGCTGGGTGACTGCAGACAAGTCACTCCTCTTAGGTCTCAGTTTCCATGTGGATGGAAACGGGACCTGTCATACCAACTTCCCAGGCACATTCCATGCAGTTGTGCGTGTAGACTGCTTGGTTCAGTGGATAGCCAAGTGGCTCGTCCTGCTGCCCCTCCTTTGAAGGCTCTCTCCTTCCACCCACCTACTCCTGGAAGCCCCGTGGCTCCTCAACTGGGACTCTCCTCATTTTTGACTCTTAAAAATAATATTTGTTGGGCCCTTTTCATGCGTCTGCCACAGCCTCATTCAGTTTTTGCAAACAGCCTATGAGGAGGAGACCGTGTCTGGTTGAAGATGCAGGATGGGGACTCAGGGAAGTTAAGGTTTCAAGCCCAGACCCCGGCAGCCCTCTCCTTCCACAGCCAGGCTCTGAGAGGTGTTGTTTAACCAGAGGCCTGGGGGAGGCCCAGGGGAAGCTGGGCCATGGGGTCTGGGGCAGGAGGGAAGGAAGGCGGGGAAAGTGGCCCAGAAGGAGAGGAAACAGGCTGCGGAAGTTGGAAGTCAACCATCCGCACACACTGTCTCTGCCAGGAAATCATTTCACAGCATGGGGGAGGCCCAGCCCGTCTGGGACTGGGTCTGAGGGGCAGAGTGCTCTCTCGAGCTCAGTGCAGGGAGCCCAGTGCAGGGAGTCCAGGCTGCTGCCGGGACTTTGGCAGCAGCCCATCTCTGGTCCTCTGCCTTCCCTGCCTCCTGTCTTGCCCCCTGCTGCCCACCATCTCTTCTGTTGCTGTGACAATGTTCTCAAGTGCAAATCCACCCTGCGTCTCCCTGCCCCAAACCTTCCCTGGCTCCTGTCGTTCAGGGGTGAGCCCCAGCCTCCCTCCCTGCCTCTGAGTCTCCCAGCAGCCCAGTGCCTGCCTTCTGCTTTCTCTCCCCTTCCCCTCCCCAAATCCCAGGCTGGCTCTGTCCTGCAACCATCACAAAAAACAAACAACTCTGTAATCCTAGCACTCTGGGAAACTGAGGTAGGAGGATTGAAAACTTAAGCCCAGCCCAGGCAACTGAGTAATCTAGTGAGACCTTGCCTAAGAGATTAAAAAGGGCAGGGGTTGTAGCTCAGTACAGAGCCCTTTGTTCGATCCCCAGTACCACACAAACAAACAAAAACAACAACTTCATGTGAATTAGAAAAATGTGCCTCTCGCCGAACGCTTTGTTGAACAGGTTCACTGGCAAACCAGAGGGGCCGCAGATCTGACCATCAAGCTCTCCTAGGCTTCTCTGGGTAAAACCCTAGAATGTTGTCTGAATAACTACAAATCCATGATGGCTGCCACCTGGACAGCATTCCCTGGGGATATGCAAAGTACCCACCCCTGCTGATGCCCTTCGCTCTGTGCCTGGCAGCTATTTGACCGGCATCTGTGCGTGCGCCAGCTGCGCTACTCGGGCATGATGGAGACCATCCGGATCCGCCGCGCTGGCTACCCGATCCGCTACAGCTTCGTGGAGTTCGTGGAGCGGTACCGCGTGCTGCTGCCGGGTGTAAAGCCGGCCTACAAACAGGTGCGGGGGCCCAGTGCACAGACAGTGGGAGGGGAAGGTCCCAGCTCTGGCAGGGCAAGGGCCCAGGTCTCGAATTGGGTTGGTGAGCTGGATATGACGTCTGCTCAGCCACCTCAAGTACTGCTGGGAAGAGTGGGGGCCAGGCAGTAGGACACATCCCAGGGCTTCTGACGCCGTGGTGGTCATCATCCGACTGATGTAGGGAGAACGTGGAGGTGCAGAGAAGGTGGGACATGGCTGGGGTCACACAGCCAATCAGGGGCAGAGCAGTGGCAAGGATGCTAGGAGGCCTTCCTGCTGGCAAAGCTGCCCATTCTCTTGTGCCCCTCTCCAGGGAGACCTCCGGGGAACATGCCAGCGCATTGCTGAGACTGTGCTGGGCACCCATGATGACTGGCAGATTGGCAAAACCAAGATCTTTCTGAAGGTGAGCCCAGCCTATGTCCAGGTCTGCCCTGGAACTGTGACCTGCCATCATGGGCAGGGCCTAGAGGTTGCTGCCTGGTCGGGTAAGGCCCGGGTCACAGCCCTGACCTCAGGTCAGAAGCTGAAGGCCAGAGATCTGTTAGATGCACAGCAGGAGGCCTGGATTCAAATCCTGGCCCTGTAGTTGTCAGCACATGGACTTTGGCCAAGTGACTGGCCATTTCTGCCTTCTTTTCCTGTCAATAAAATGGGATGGGCTTGGGGTGGTCTAGCATGTATCTGAGCTCCTTTCCTGTGGTTTCCTGCCGGGCAGGCTTCCCCCCGGCTGTGGTCAGCAGTGTGCCTTTAGACTGTGGCTCTGTCCCAGGCACCCTGAGTGCAGCAGCTGGAGCTCCTGGCTCCCACAGCTGCCTGGGTCATGGAGGAGGGGCAGGAAGCTGGGCCCCGGGGAGTCATGGCCTCGGAGAGCTTGCCGGGAGTGGGCCATGCCAGGGCAGCTGCAGTGGGGACAGTGCGGGCTTCCCCATTTCCATTTCCGTTGTGCTAGATCTCAGGCTGTCCTGGGTGGCAGAACGGGGCTTCTGGCTGGTATGAGGGTGGGACTGGCTGGTGGAAGAATGGGAGGACCCAGCCCACAGCTGGGGAGTTTGAGGACTAACTGGTCTTATTTGTTCAGGGCCAAGGAGCTTTGAGTCAGTCCTTCACCTCCCTGACTTCTCCTCTCTGAATAAACGTGCCGATATCCCTAACTGTGTAACCCGTAACTGTGGGCTGGAAAGCACATTCTCTGTGCCATGTCTGGGTGGGGGATTTCTTCTGTGATCTCAGTTATCCCAAAAACCCTGTGGCGTGGGGAGTATTCTGCCCATTTCACAGGCCCAGAGAGGAGCAGTGCTGGGAAGCAGAGAGCAAGGCTCCCAGCCTGCAATGGTCTCATGCCCAGCCCCAGTGTCAGCAGAGGAGGGTGGGCAGGAAGCACGGTGGCATCTAGTGCCAGAGAACTCAGAGAAGTGTCCCTATCTTTACCCCTCTGGGCTCTTCAGACATGGTGGTGTTTTGAGAGGATAAAGCCTCTCAAAAGGCTCTTTCATTCATTCATTGGTTCTTGATGAAATCCTGGGCTGAGCAGCTCTTCTCTGCATGCCCTGTGTGTCTGGTGGTTTGACAGACGTGGCTCCCCTATGAGACTCTCGCCTGCCCAAAGGCAGAGACCTGTCTGCTTGGGCCACTGAGAAATCACCTTGGAGCCTAGCACAGTGCTGGCACACAGGGCCATGCCATGCACATCTAATGAGTGGACCAAGGAAGTCATTGAGCAGCAGTGAGGGTTGGAAGGGGGGAGGAGGAGGAGAAAGGACTGGAGGCATCAACAGATCCTGGATTGGGAGGGTCTCACATGCCAGGGTAAGGAGCCCATGTTGGGCCAGGTGCTGTGGGGTGTCACTAGATCACCATCAGGGTTGTGTTTAGGAGGGTCCATTGGGTTGAATGTGAGGGAGAACCAGAGGGGAAGTGATAGGGGCCAAGAGACCCCTGGGAAGGAGGCTGCTGTCAAGATTCTGGGGAGAAAGGACAGTGGCCTGGCCAGGGGCCCTGGGAAGTCTAGCAGTACAGGGCCCCGGGCAGAGATGGCAACGGGACGAAGCCAAGATGTGCACATGTTGGGTCCTCCTTTCATCCCACTCGGTGAAATGAGGCCTCTCTTACTCCTTTGGTCCCACCTGTGCCCCTAGGAAATAGCCACAACCCACAGTGATGTAGGAGGCTTCCCCATGGGCCTGAGCAGGCTTGGGAGCTTACAGGGCCTCAGTGGCATCTGGGCTCTGAAGGAAGGAATTGAGTGCCCACCTGTGACTAAGCTGCTGTCTTGGAAGAGATATCACCTGGGAACTCTACCTTCCAGGACCACCATGACATGCTGCTGGAGGTGGAGCGGGACAAGGCCATCACTGACAGGGTCATCCTTCTCCAGAAGGTCATCCGGGGGTTCAAAGACAGGTATGTGCCCTGACCAGCTCCTGCCACCTTGACCCGCGTGCACGTTGTGTGTGTGTCTGTGGGTGTGTGTGTGTGTGTGTGTGTGACCACTGCTCTCTGACATGAACTCCAGGAATAAACACGCACACCCAGAAACACAAGCACAAGCATGCGTGGCACACACTCATGACTCATGGTGTCTATCCTTCACTCCTTTGTGTTTTCCAGCTCATAGCAGGTACCTACTGTCTAATGTGGGGACTCTTTAGCATCCATCAGGCAGGAGATGACTTACGTGGAGAAGCAGCCTACTATGTATAGGCAGAATGACAGGGCTCCTCAGAGTCAGAGACATGGGCTGTAACCCTAACCTCAAGTCTTAGCTTCCTCATCCGTAAAATGATTAAGTTAGATGGTTCAAAGCTCTCAGATTTATATTATTTCATTTATTAATTTGTTCACACATTTACTCATTCAACAAGTACCTTTTGAATATCTACCTTAATGGGCTTATATGACAAGCCTACGAGACAGGAACGGCAAGCATTAAGCTACCCGTTTTCCACATGAGGTTCCAGATAAGGCTCTGGAACCTCTGTGGCTTGCCCAAGGTCAGACAGCTGAGATGTCACAGAGCTGAGGCCTGGTGTGCTCTCCTAATTCCAAGCCACCCAAACCCTGGCTGCCTCCAGGTCCCAGCTCTCTGCTCTGGGATTTACCCCATCACTGCTACCATTTCAGGTCCAACTTCCTGAAGCTGAAGAATGCTGCCACACTGATCCAGAGGCACTGGCGGGGCCACAACTGCAGGAGGAACTATGAGCTGGTGAGCCTCCCCCTCCAGCTGTTCCTTGCAGGCCAGGCCTTTGAAACTGGCCTTGTTGCTATGGCAACAGGACTTAGCCACACTGAGGTAGCACGCCCCAGCCAGCCCCTAGCTTCCCTCCAGCCAAAGTCCAGGTCTAGCTCTGTGGCTCTTTCCAGCTGGTCAACAATGATCACTGCTTTTCTTCTGAAATGTTTTGGTGGGTTGTGAATACACTGGGGTTATGGAAGACCTCGAAGCAGTCAGAAGTGGCTAAGTCATGAGGGGCCTCTGGGGGGAGCCTGGACTTGGGGTGCAAGGAAGCAGACTGGTTGGCCCAAGGTTGGGCTCCCTTAGGGGCCCATCTCAGGGAGAGTCAGGGCCACCCTCCAGGAAACTTTCCGCTCTGATGGGAGGCAGCCTGAAGTAGAGCAGGGACTCAACCTTGCCTTGTGGGTGCCAGTCTACCAGTAGAGGCCCTGTAGTGGAGGCTACTGTGGTAGGGGCCATCCAGGCTGGGGCACAGTTCTGAGCATGGGCCACATGCTTGTAGATGCGCCTGGGCTTCCTACGGCTGCAGGCCCTGCATCGCTCCCGGAAGCTGCACCAGCAGTACTGTCTGGCCCGCCGACGCATCATTGAGTTCCAGGCCCGATGTCGGGCCTACCTGGTGCGCAAAGCCTTCCGCCACCGCCTCTGGGCTGTGCTGACCGTGCAGGCCTACGCTCGTGGCATGATTGCCCGCAGACTACACCGGCGCCTCAGGGCCGAGGTGAGTGACTCTGTCCTCGGAGTTGTGTGCAGCCAAGGCCTGGGGGTGCTTTTGGCTATCCTACCCTGAGGAGTACCTAAGCCTGGGACCAGACTCCCCCTTCAGCCTTCCCAGCCACGGGCAGGCCTGGGGTCCCAGTCTCCCCTGTGTGTCTTCGGCAGGCCAAGGCAAACCTTGTCTGGCTTTGTGGTCCATAGTGTCTCCACCTCGTGTGACCTGAAGAACACCTCAGCTGCCTGTTTTCGTATCTGCCAAAGTACTAGACAAAATTACAGACCCAGAACTCAGAGAGAGGGTAAAGATGGCCAGAAGGGCTGTGACAAATGCTGTCTGATGCCCACCTGACTCTCTTTCCTTAGTACCTGCGGCGCCTTGAGGCAGAGAAGATGAGGTTGGCGGAAGAGGAGAAGCTCAGGAAGGAGATGAGCGCAAAGAAGGCCAAGGAGGAGGCGGAGCGCAAGCATCAGGTGAGCTGAGGACACAGGAGCGCCTCCAGTGGCCGCTCACGGACTCTGCAGCTTTCCTCCATCACCAGCCTCTGGTCACCTGTCTGGAATCCTCCTGCCTTCCCAGGCCCATCGGCACTCATTTGCTGAGCTCTCTTGGGGCTGTGTCTGAGCCAGGCCAAAGGACAGAGGGCTGGGACTCCAGAGCAAGCGGGCCTGCGCCCCACAGTGCCCACCATGCTGCGGATAAAAAGCCTGATGTGTGGACAGCACCAAAGGCCACATGACCCGAGTTGGGGGCCATAGCCAGAAGTGCTACTGACACATGAAATGTGGCTTGTCCCAATGGCACGGTGCTGTAGGCATGAAATACACGCTAGCGTCTGAAGATTCAGTGAGGAGAAAGGATATACAAGACCTCCGTATTATTTTCATAATATTGATTACATGTTAAGATGGTATTTAGGAAATGAGTGGTAAATAACATCATGAAAAGTAATTTTGCTTATTTCCTTTTACTTTTTAAAATGTGGCTATCACTCGCACAGCTCGTGGTATATTTCTCGTGGGCAACACTTATCCGGAGCCCCAGCCCGATGGCTGTGGGATCACGGGGCCGGCTGGCATGGCCTGGAGCAGGTGCCCTTGGGGAAACCTTCCTGCTGAACCTGAGGACGGGCAGTGATAGCGTCTGGGCTTGTCCAAGGCCCTCCAGTGGCTCAGAAGTGCTGGGCACCTGCCTGTCTTGGACAGTGAGGGCTGAGCTTAGTGCAGCCAGTGGGAGGACGCTGAGGGCACAGTCCCTGTCTGTGCTCAGGAGGCTCTGGTGGAAGTGGGGGCCAAGACTGTTCCTGGGTTCTCAGGCTCCCCAAAGAGGGCTGGCTGTTTCCTGAGGCTGTCACACTGGGCGCCCACTGCATCTCCTCTGTGTCACTCTGACTTCAGGAGCGCCTGGCGCAGCTGGCTCATGAGGATGCAGAGCGGGAGCTGAAGGAGAAGGAGGAGGCTCGGCGGAAGAAGGAGCTGCTGGAGCGAATGGAGCGGGCCCGCCATGAGCCCATCAACCACTCGGACATGGTGGACAAGATGTTTGGCTTCCTGGGGACTTCGGGCGGCCTGCCAGGCCAGGAGGGCCAGGCACCCAGAGGCTTTGAGGTACCAGGTTGGGGTCAGGCTCCGGAGCCTGTGATGGCCCTCTCTCTACTAGTGTGCCTGCATTAAAGCCCACCTGGGCCCTCTGAGCCCAGGGCAGCAATGATAACTGGGTTGGTCACTGCAGGTACCTGCATGTGACCTTGGGCCGGTCACTGTCCCTCTCCATGGCCATTCTCAAACTTTTCTCCATTCACCTTTGAGAGACTCCTGTGTGCCAGGCTGTTTGGAAAGCAAATGGAGCCCCTGCCCTCTTGGAGGCTGTGCAGGGACAGGCTGGGGAACAGCAGCCCAGAGTCGGCCCCAGGCCCCCCCACCGGGGGGCCAGGCCCACACAGCAGGGAGTCCCTCTGTGTTTATCAGGACCTGGAACGAGGGCGGAGGGAGATGGTGGAGGAGGACCTGG
>PVJO010026491.1:0-20797 GCA_004026905.1 Hystrix cristata
AATATAGTAAAATTTCAATGCTCAATATTTTCCTGAATGTCTATAATTATGGGTGTCACTTCTCCAGTAAAACAGATGGAGATGAAGAATTTTGCAGCCTCATTTCAGGTCCCCCTACAGCCACCCTCTCCACAGACTTCACACTCCGAAGGCCCAACTCCCTTTCAGCACCAGCACCTTCCCTCTGTCCTGACGCTCCCACCCATTCCTCGCCCTGGCTCTGAAAAGCAATGAACACAAGCCCAGGAACCAGAGCGCAGCAACAAGACATGAGCAACCACCTGCCTCCCGCAGCGTCCCCAGGTTGTCAGTCAGAGACTGGCTCAGCCCCACGCAGATTGACACAGCCCTGAGTGGGATCAGGATGGAGTACTGTGTCTGAACAAGTTTCTCATGTGCAAGTCTCAAACTGAGCTGATGGTAGAATCAACATCTTGTAACCCAGGCTGAGTGGTGCGCTTGGTGCTCATTGAGGACTCTCAGGGACCCTCAGAGCGAGGCAGCCAGCCCACAGAGCAGCTGAAACAAGCTGGCCAGAGGATGAAGGCAACAATACACAGCAGAGAAAACCAACGGAATTTCCAGTAATGAGCCCTCTCCAAGGCAGAGGGGGTCTGCCACTTCTCTCTCTGCCCGAAGCCCTACAGGTCTCAAGACCCTCACAGGCTGTATCCACTACAGCCTCTTCCTCTTTGCCCACCTTCCACCACTCCTTCTTTCAGTTGCAACCATGAGGAGCCCTCTGCTGGCCTCCAACATGCCAGGCATTGGCCCGCCTCGGGGCCATCTAACAAAGCACAGTAGCCCCTCCACTACCTACATGGGGAAAATTCCAAGGCACCCAGGAGATGCCTAAAATGATAGATAAACTCAAACCCTATATATACTATATTTTCCTACATCTACATAGCAATGATAAATTTTAATTTTTAAATTAGCTATCATAAAGGATTAATGACAACTAATAATAAAATAGAATAATTGCAGACTGGCATGGTGGTGCAACCATGATATCCCGGCACTCAGAAAGCCAAGGCAAGAGGAGTGCCATGAGCCAGAAGCCAGCCTGGGTACATGGTCAGCCTGAACTATAAAATGAGACCCTATCTCAAAAAAGAATACAGCATAAGAAGGTACGTAAACTCGGTACCTGTCTCAAAATATCTTAATTCCTCATTTCATTATTGCAATATTTTCAGATCATCGTTGACTTTAGGTAACTGAAACTTCAGAAAGAGAAACAGTGGGTAAGGCGGGTACTGTTGTACGCATTTGTTTACTGGGTGTCTCCCAGCTAAAGGCAAGGTCCACTGAGGGCAAGAATCTTACCTACCTTGTTTATTGGTGTATCTGAGCACCCACAAGGCTAGCCCTTAGTAGGTGCTCAGTGAATATCTGCTGAAGGTTGAGGGGACTTATCACAAGGTGCAGAGGCTGTAAAGTTGCAGGCAATGGTTTATGATTTGGTTTAATTCTTACTTGGAGGCTTTAAGGTTATATCTCTAAAGACTGATTGATTTTGTCAAGAGCTGGGGAATAAGTTTTACAAATCCCACTGTTCCACAGGATGTTTTAGGTCTAAACTGATACACAAGAAAGATGCACATAGATAAAATCATAGCATGAGCAATTCAACAGATCGCAAACTAGTCAGGTCTTTGCAACAGAACTGAGGAGGGAAACTCTTGACTCACCACTGTCTCTTCCAGGCCCTTAAGGTCCTCTCTGGCTTGTTCCCTTTTATCATTGAGCAATCTAAAAAACAAATGGAATCATCAACCACCAAAGGGGACTCAGAACTAGACAGCTACTAGCTGCATCTACAGATAAATCCACAAAAGAAGCCAACGGACATACAAATAGCCATGGTCTGTTTTTAAATTAGCCCAATCTAACCAGAATATCTGGGCCTCAGAATTAGGAAAGTAGAGTGTTTACGACCTCCGGGGATGAGAGAGCAGGGGATATTTAAAGTGCACTCACAAGAGCTTTTCCAGTTTCATTTCTCTCTCTTGGTCCTCTATTTTCAGCTTGTTATAATCAGAACTGAGCTTCTCCTGTTCCAGTTGCAGTTTCTGATTCAAACTGAAATTGAGAGGAAAAGCAATATATTCCAAATCAGCCTGAAATTCTGAGTCATCCAGCTAAAACTGTGGTTCTGTTCCAACCCCATTAGTTCTGTGCAATAAAGGCAGCAATTCACAAGGATTTTGAGGGATCAGAGAACAATCTCACAGCTTCCTCCCTGCCCAAGTGCAAACTAACTTCTGGGAAGCAGCTAGAAGGCAGGAAACAAAGGCTGTGAGGATATATTTATAGTTTGCTTGTGTGCAAGAGCTTCAGGGGGAAAATAATGACACTAGAAAACGGCTGATATTTTAAAATAGGGAAAATGTCCCCTTAGAATCATTCTGCTTCCTGGACCACACAGATGGCAAAAACCCCCTCGAGTAGCCTTATTTGGCCATCGTGACCTGCCCCTCTCTAGTTAGATGTTCTGAAGACATCTCCCAAGTCTAAGTGCCTGGCTGACACAGGGACAATTTTCACTCTGTGACACTCTAGAGGAGGAGTTCAGAGAGAGGAATTATGAAGAGCAGAGGCGGACTCTAAGGGCGACAGAAACTCATCATCTGGTTGGGGTACTTGGTCAATATTTGTATCAGCCCAGTATGCATAAGATCTTTAGCGTGGCCATGCCCAAAAGCCATAAGGGAACAGATCACACACTGCATGAAGGGAAGCCCAGGCTTCATTTGGAAGGCACGAGCCCAGGAAGCTTCCCCATCTACCAGCTTGCTCGCTGACCCTGCTCTTTCTCACCTTCCTTCCCTCCCTCTTCCCTCTCTCTCTCAGCTGAATATGTCAAGGGTGATTCATCAGAGTAATGAACAAAAGAGAAGCATATCACAAGTAGTAGCATGGGGCAGGCTCAGAAGGAGAAGGGGAGAAGGGATGCTAAGTGCTTTCCTCAGGTAGACTGTGTGCACAGAGCCCACCCCACCATTTACACTTTGGTTCAGCTATCATTGTCCCCATTCTTCTCTTCTAAAATGCAAATGCACTGTGCAAACAGTTCACATACATCGAGAAGAGATTTGGATCAGTAGTCTGGAGAATTAAACTCTTAACTCCAGTCTGATTCCTATTTAGCAATATGACCTTAAGTAAAATAATGTAACCTTGCTTCTCGTACGGAAACCTGTTTCTTCATCTATGGAAAGTAGGAGGGAGGGAAGCCTTGGTCTAGTGGGAGGGGGTGTCAGTGGATAGAATAATGTTTCATTATCATTGTTTTCTTTGTAATCCTAGGCCTTTTATTTGGAGCATTCAAAAACATTCCACCAAAGGGCTCAGAGACTGCAAAGGCAATCCACTGTGTAAAAGCATTACGAAGCCCCAAAGGCACCTTTGGGCTGGGTGATTTGTGCTCCAATGAAAGGTAAGATAAAGCCCTAGCCGGGAGGTGCGTTATGGAGCAGGGGCCCCCATGCCTGGCAAGCCCCTGGCCGACTCACTCCCGAATCTCGTCAATGATTTTCTGCTTCTCCTCTATTTCATCCCGAAGCCTGGACAGCTGCTTCTGGTGAGCTTCCCGGTGGCTCTCCATCTGCTGCTCCAGCGCCTTCTGCAAGCCAGACCAGGAGAAATGTGTCATCCGCTCACTGGCGCTGAGCCCATGCCATGACAACCCTGGATCTGGATCTACCTCCCTCAGATGTCAGGGCCCCAAACTAAGGAAGTTTCTGGCTCCTGAGCCCTCACACCTGGCTTTGCTTTATTGGGACAGCAAAGCCCAAAGATCTGCAATAAAACCAAGTGGACCCCAGAAGTACATCAGTCCACTGATTAAACAGGAAGTTTTCCCTGACCTTCTGCAGCTCGCCCAAGCTACGTGGCCTATCTAGTCAGGTCAGTCAAGGCACAGCCTCTTACCACCCGAGGCCCTCGGACGGACCACGTAACCTCTGTGAGTGAGCTGCTCTCTCTCACCTGCACGGCTGAGGCTCCCACCCCCACCCACCACTGCAGCCACGTGACAATGTTCACGGGAGACCTCCCCACCTAAGAACACTGAAAACAGGCAAGAGGCCCATCGCGGTGGCAGTGGAACTCTGCGGGCCAGAGCAGGGCCACACTTTAACTGTGCTTTTGCTCCATGAGGCTCAGAGTTTGTTCAAAACTAATCAAAACTCTATCACATCTTATCTTACAACTAAAAGCCTTATTCCTCAGTCATTTTTCCCATATCTTTGTTTACTGATTAAAATGTGACCAACAAAGATCAGTTCAAGATGGAAACTCAAACTTGGAGTGTTTCTTTACAATAGCCAAAGGGAGAGGTTTTCTTCCCCTCAGGGAGGGGCAGGCATGTGTCCTTAGAAATGAACCCCACAATGTGGCCCACACAGTCATCAGGGCTGCTGCCCTTTCCCTCTTACGCTGGAACAGGGACAACAATGGTATTAATGTGACACGACCCCGTCTACAGAAATCTTTTGGGGTTTCCGGAGAGTCCACGGCCAGCCCACGTCTGTGCCAGGCCACATTCTGAGAACTCCTCTGAACGCCCAGCCTACATGGGTCTGAAGGTGACAGACTTTTCTGGAACAAGAAAACTCAGTCTGAATGCATGAAATGCAGGCTAGGCCTGGTGGGAGGAGCAGCCGTACACACCTTCATCTCCTCAGCATCCTGCAGCCGCGTCAGATGTTCCTTCTCCTTATCCTGGAAACTGACTTCGTGCATTTTTTCTGTTTTGAATTTTAAATGATGATTTAAGATTACTGGCAGGACTCACCCAAAAACAAAGAATTAAAAAGACAAAAGACAAGAAAAATGGCAACAGAATGAAACATCAGCTCTCATCACCAATCACAGCCAGGGCATGAAAGTGAACCTGTGGCCAATGCCAAGGCTGGCCTCTTGTGCAGCATCACTTAGGTGTCTGGACTGGGGCCGTGGGGAGAGCAGAGACCGCAGGGCAAAAGGCGTTAAGTGGAAGCAGCCCCCAGAACTGCATCCTGGCTCTAATCACCTCACACTTTGCAAGCCTTGTTTCCCACCTGGCCTCTACGAGCAGCCCTCGAAGTCATGTACACAAACATGCTTTACAGATTATAAAGCACCCTGTGAATGTTAGGTGGCATTTGGATTCATGCCACTGGTAGAATTCCAGAAAGAGCTAATTTACCTCCCATGGGTAGGCTGCATATTTTCTAAGAATCTGGAGCAGGAAAACAACCTAAGGCTGAGAACAAGGGAAAGGGAAATAAAGCAGAGCATTCCCAAGATTCCACAGGAGGCCCCATGTGGAACAGGGCTTGCGTGGCCCACGGGCTCAGCACACCCCGGCCAATGGATCTCTGCACGCATGTGGTGCAGCGGCCAGCCTGAACTGCAGGAACAGAACTGTTGAAGATGGTGGCATTTAATTCATTATTGCTGTCTAGTCTGCCCACTTTACTGGAAGTCTTCTCTGTTTTATTTCTATTCAGAGACATCACTGCACAAACCATGGATATAAGGGAAAAATTCTCTTCCATGTCCACTTTTTAATGGTACAGTCTATTCCTGATATCCATTCTTTACAAGGTTATAGCAGGGAGAGTAGGTTCACTTTTTTTGAAAATTTGAAACAAAATGTATCACTAAGCAAATAGCTATACAACATCCATGAAGGACATTAAAAAAAAAAACAAAAAACCATAACCATGAGTCCTACTACCCCATCAAAACTATTTTAAATATTTCTAGGAACATAAGAATCCACTTGATTCTAATAGTCATAAACACAATAAAGATAAAATTTTGTACTGTGATTTCCAAGCTAACTGCATCACCTGCATTGCTGCACACCCTCACATATTTCGTCTACAATGTAAAAAAGATGTTCTATTGAAGTTTATTTAATGTTAAACATTTAGGTGGCTTTTTTCCTTTCTTTTTTTGTTGTTGTTATTTTGTTTTACCTGATCCAAAATTCTGCAGTGAACATTTGAGATTTGAGGATCAAAAGTTATGAGGAAAAGTTATGATCATATTATACAATGCATACATTCTTAATCCTGTTCTAGTTCTGTATTTCTCCTTACCACTCTTGAATTTCTGCTCCTATTTATTCATATATATGAAGTGTTTCCTATTCATCAGGCACCAACTGTCAAAGGGAAGAGCTCATTCAAGGGTACAGGGTGCCGGGTTAGCCATGGAGGGAGCTCAGACTTCATATTAAGAGCAACAGAATTTATGGGAAGGATGAGACACATGGGTTGGGCACAAAATGGAATTTGAATTTTAACACTGTCCATGAGGACACAGCACAGGGGCAGGCTCAGATCAGACTAAGGGGTGGGTCTCTTTGAGAGACAGAGGAAACCATAATTCTCAATTCTCCTGGGTGGTGGCAGTAAAACAAAAAAGAGCAAATCTGAGGGAAGCCAGGAAGGTTGAAGGGACAGGCCGGGTGACCGGCTGAAAGGTCGGTGGTGGGCTGGGAGGATTCTGACTCGGACAGCTGGGTGGACTGAGAGAAAACACGAAGACAAACAGATTCTGAGTCGGGACAGCCTTCTATAAGTTTCTCCTTTTTTCTTTTAGTTATGCTATTGATTTTAGTAGACCTAGTAAGCTTCAGTTGAGCAAAACTAAACATCATGAATCCAGCCAACTAGAGCTTGTCTGATTTAGGCCAAGCACTCAACACCTGCAAAGTAGTCAAATATTTACCTTGTGCCCGGAGCTTGGCCAGCTCTTCGCTGAGGGAGTCCTGGGACTCTTCCAGCTGTCTCCGCTTCTGTTCCATGTTCTGCATGTAGTCTGTCAAAGATTTGATCTTGGCTTCGTGCTTAAAACAAGAAAACAAATCAAAAGGAAGAGTGAACGACCGGCAAGTGGCCCTCCAGGCTTGCCTGGGACTGTCTGATAGGAAAATATAACAGAGAAGTTGTTCTCAGGTCCCTGTCCTGGGTACCAACACAAACACTGCCTATTCTGTTTGCTCTAGATTTGTGAAACCAAAGCCCACGCTGGTTTCCCTCCACGTGGACAAGTGTGCTGCTTGGCTGGGGGCACAGCTCGGTGCAAGAGCGCGTACCTCACATGTGCAAGGCCCTAGGTTTGATCCCCAGTACCGGGGTGGGGTGTGGGTGTGGGAAGGAGAAAGGGGCTAGGAAAAATGTTCAGGCAGAAGGCCTCATTCTTTAAACATATGCCACTAAATTCCACCTTAAAATATAATATTTTTTTTCTTCTATCCTTCAAGCATGCCAACTTCTGTCTCAGGGACTTCGCTGTCTACATTTTCCTCTTTCTGAGACGCTTCCCTTCCCATCAACATCCTCAATACACGCACACACACACGCACACACACACATGCACACACACATATGTCCTGGCTAGCTCCATATCACTCCTGCCCCAACATCTCCTTACGGCACTTGTACACGGTTTACTTTCTCTATTTTTTGCCTGTTAGCTCATGAAAGCATAGAGTAAATGCTTAACAAATACCAGTGGAAATAACAAACAGATGAATGAGTGCATGGAGCCCGATGGCTGAGCAGGGACAGTAGCAGCTCCCAGGCAGATGGAATGCGCAGCATGCTTCCCCATCAGACCGGGGCTGCTCACGTTTAGGCGAGAGGACCCTGCAGACTGTCATCTAATGACACAACTTCTTCAGAAAAAGCACCTCAGTTGAAGCAGTTATTTGGTAAGAACAGCTCTTGGGAATAGGACATGTACAAACAAAGAAGATAGCATTTAAGCTAGAAATAATATGACAGATTCTTTAGATCATATCTGAAAACAGATCCAAGGTTTCAATTACTTTGGAACCCCAGGAAATAACTACTGAATCTTTGGCTGTGTGTAAATCACACAACAGCACAAAATTGCACCTAATGGAAAACTATGCTTAGTGCTAATATAGAAAGAACTTTCAAACTTAACCCCCAAACCTTCTAATCTTGACTCAGATCTCATGTACCAAAGTCAGTGTCACTCTGAAATCTGGCCGCTTGTCCTCATCTATTTACAGAGTACAGCTGACCCAGTTCCAGCAACTACATCAGTTTGCAGAGAGCGCAGGTGGGAGCTGGCCGTGGAGCCAGCATGTCCGGCTGAGAAGGCTCTTGACCTTGCCTTGGCTCCAAATGTACGGGCACAACTACCCAAAGTCCACGCTGTCAGCATTACAGGAGAGCTAGAAATCAGAACTGAGTGCACTGCTTCCTCAGGTTTATCCCTTTCCTTCTCAATTCTCATTAGTTATAAAAATGTTTTTATAAATTATAATAACCATAAATTATAAAAATATATAGCAAGTCTAGAAAAGCAATATAAATTTCACTCATCAACCACTCACACTTACCAGCTATTTTCCCTATATACTCCTGGTCTTAGCTGTAGAAAAGTGTATTTTTAAAAGTTGCAAAGCACTGCATAGACATAACTCCACATTTTCATTTTCACTTAACTTTATGTAATTATATTTTCCAAATGGCTAGGTTTTATAGATTTTTATAAGAGCTTCATAATATTCTTTCATGTAGTTTTGTTATTAGTCTACCAATAGATAGTTGTGTAATTTATTTTGGTATAACATAAAATAATGCTGTATTCAACAGTTTTCATGTAAGCCTTTAATATTTTAATCAAGAAATGATAACACTATATGAAATAAAGTTTTTTCATTTTCATTACCAACAAAAAATAGTATAAGTAAAATTACTGGACCAAAATATGCTTCCATTTTTATGGTTTTGTATTTCCCAGTTGCTTTCTAAAAGGACTGGCCAAACTATACTTTTATCAACAACACATGAGTTTACCAACTTCGTCGTCACGCAGCAGACGGAATAATATTTTCAGTACATTTCTGCTTACTATGTTAGTTATAAAATTGAACCTGCTGGTTCCATTTTAGACCAGGAAGTTGGAGATGTTCCTGTGATTATTATTCTACTTAACGGTATATCTGAATGGAGTATTTTTTGTCTGTCTTTCCACATACTCTGATGCACCACCCATGCCAGTATCTGTTTCTCCCAGTGACTGACGGGCTGCTTTCATGTTTGTTGTAAGACAATGAACTCCATACAACTGAATTAGTCACGGAAACTTCAAACCCAAATGGCAAGCTTAGTTATCCCTGGCACCCCAAGAACCTGACTGCTGTTTTCTGAAACTACTTTCCTAAAATGAAAATGTCATTTCAATGGGAAGAAGAGCAATTTTGTCAACTAAGCTCACAAAATGTACCCTGCATGGGCTTTGGGTTCACACACACTTCAGTTTGGGTCTCAGTTCTACCATCACTCACTGGCCGCATGTGTGTAGACAATGTTTAATGTGAGTCTCAGTTTCCTTATCAAAAAAGAGGAACAGTAATAAAACCTACCTACCAAGACTTTTTTAAGATCAAGTGATACGATGCTTGTAAATTGCTTAGCACAGTGTATGGCACACAGTAAGCAATAAAATGTTACCTGCTACTACTGCGTTAATATCATTAATAACACTTATTAATGACTCCAACAGCATAATTAACGTAATTAATAATGTTAAAGTTAGTAGTACCAGCAGTAATTTCTGTATCTCAAATTGTACCTGTGGTAGAGAGTAAAATATGTGGGACTGTTGATATGAGCTTTAGAGATTCTACCAATCTTATCCATACATCATATAAATCCTGTTTATCTACCCATCCATCAATAGGTGGAGACATAAAGGTCCATCCTTTAAAATGAGAAAGGACTCAAGAGAATTCATGAAATTCACACAGCAAAATCTAGCCTTCAGAATAAACCTGGCTTTCATTGGCTGGGGAGGCCGTGCTTATGTGACTCAAAATCCATCGGCCGTCCCGATTACCCGATGCCAGCATGACACAGGCGGGGTGCGAGGAGATCTTGAGAGGACCGGTGTGAAATGAAGGGGAAAGGGGTGGCCCACCTGGGAGATGAGCAGCTGGCAGGCTGCCAGCTCCCTCTCGCTGGCGTTCATCTTCCTGTTGGAATCCATCTGGGCGCTCTCAAGCTGTTTGCTGCGGTTCACCAGGGACTTGACCTCTGACTTCATCTTGCTGATGTACAGGCGAGCCATGGTGAATTCCTCTTCAATGACTCCATTCACGTCTGCCAACTGAGCAGAGGAGGGAACACGCTCAAGTGTCGCCTACAAAAAGAAAATCGCCTACAATTGCCAGGGCTTCGTCGTTCCTCTAAAACCAGACCACGGACCTTAAAGATGGCAGAGATTTTTGGTTGAGAATTTCTAATCAGGAGTTGAGGATTTAGCTCAGTGGTAGAGTGCTTGCCTAGCAAGCACAAGGCCCTGAGTTTGATCCCCAGCACCCTTCTCAAAAAAAGAATTTCTAATCAGAGTGCGAGGTGAAAATTACTATACATTCAACTCCAGTACTCTGAAACCACAGGCAGAAATGCCAACAGAAAGCATCTATCAAATATTATCCTCAATTAATCAGATTTTTATTGCAATTGATTTGTAGGATAAAAGAGATGATATCAAACAAAAACACATCAAAGATTTTTAAAAAGGAAATAACTCTAAAGAAGTATTCTACTCAATATCTTACACCTTATCTATAATAGAAATGAGGTCTAATGTTGCTACAGGTGACCTTTAATCCCTATAAAAACTCAAGTCGAAATTTCAGTTATGTTCTCCATATTCTGCTCGTTCAGGTGGAGAAGCAGTCTAATGCCCTGGATGTTTCTGTAAGAAATGACTGAAATTTAAAAAAAAAGACGTTCTACACAGTTCTCAAGCAGAAAATCTAATGAATGAGAACATACCATTCATTCCAGACTCCCCTCTTGAAGAAGGTCCCCGCACATGGCTTTTCATTGCTACCAATCTGTTTTTTCTCACTTTTTCACGCTTACTTTTTCCAAGCAATCAGTAATCTGGTCATTATTTAAGATCATTTGAAGAACACTGGTCTAAATTTACCTTTAGAAGATTCTGAAAGTATTCCTGCATTAAATATAAGTTTCCAGGTTTCAATTGGCTCTACTGGAAACAAAAATTTTAGCAAAATATTTGGGAGAGAAACTCATCTGCAGAAATGCAGCTACTGTATGTGTATGCTCTAGAAGAGCAACTGACCAAATGAACCCCTAACTGCGTGTGTACTTTGATTAACCACCAGAGGGCAGACTAGCGCCTCAAGAGAGGACAAAGAGTGCTGTCCAGACCTCCAGTCGGTGGAGGCTGGCTTCCGCTGGCTCAAGACAATGACTCCAACTATGGTTTTTTATATTTCACATTATAGTCTCACTGCCCACTTGTGTCATTATTGTTGTTATCAACCCATCATGTTAACTATTTTTTTCAGTAAACATTTAAGAGCTGGGAACATGAAATCTAGTATCATCCTTGAAAATTAGTAGCAGATACAAAGTACACGTGACAGTGCTAAGTACTGTGGCATCACTTTTCCGTAATAACGTAGCAACAGCACTTACTAACAACATCGGCATCAACCAACACAACACGGAACCAATGTTAACAGCTATGAGACACAAGGGTCAGTCAGGATCCTTCTGTCACGAAGGTTCCGGCTAAGCTAGCTGCGTGTGTATTTCTGACTGCCGAGTACTTGCCTACCAACACGGCTCCTCATTACATTGCTTTTATAATCCAACAGCACGGAGATCCTGAGTGAGAAAAGCCTGCGATATTTAAATTCAGTTTTGTTCTTCCGTCTTTGTCATTGACCCAGCACGGAACACGGATGAAAATCATCTTCCTACACCTGACCGGACGCATCCCATGCACGACCCGGCTTCTGGAGAAAGACAAAGCTTATCCACCTTCTCCATGTGTAATGCACTGCTCTAGTGGGAAAAAGCTGCCGAGCCAACAGCTCAGGCACCCGGGGGAGAGCACGAACCCCTCTTCTCTAGGTCTGCAAAGTAGGACACTTCACCTCCCATGCCCAGATGCCAGGTAAGTAGAGGAAGAGTAAATATATATACATAAAATGATGGGATTCCTGCAGAGTGAGAGCTGGATACGCCTTCCTCCCAGAAGAGACCGTAGCTTCTGAAGCTTGCCTTTGTCCTAGAAGGTCTAAAAGGAGATTCTGAGCCCATGCCAGATGAGAAAAATTCGATACACCAAACAAATGGTTTCTTACCACTGCAGACTTCATATATTTAGTGGTTTTGTGTTCAAGAGTTTCCAGTAATTCCAGGACACTGCTGTTTCACAAAGAATGGCTGGAGTTTGCTCTTGAAATGTGATTTCTAACTCACCAGGGACTAACAACATGTTCAGCTGTACATACAAAGCAATGTGATCCAGGACCAAGACCAACCCAGCAGAAAAGACCACACCTTGAAATCACAGAGAAAGATGCACCTGCCCTTCTGCCTGGCTAGATAGAGGAAGTCACCCCTACTACCACCCCAAGTCTCCTGAGCACAAAGCAACTACTGCCTGAGCAAGAGGAACTACTGCCACTCCTAAGCCAGGAGAAAGGCAAGTGAGGTGAGTGTTCTCATTCTAAGGCACAAACATTAGAATGAAACAAAAAGAAGTCAGCATGAGTCCAAAGAAACTTCAGCGACCAATCCACTGCATTTCATTTACTCTACCTCGACTTTAACTTACTATCATTTTTACTGAAACACAATAATTATCCACACTTTCTCACTTTTATGCAATCTGTGGCTAGACTCCTAGATATCTTTGTTTTAAGGCATGCCCAGTGACACAAGTACATGAAAGAGGGGGCTCACTAATACACCTGGATAAAGTTACACTGGGCGCATCTTGTTCCACTGACTAACAAAATACTGCCTGGACTCTGCAAATGTTTCAAGACAGAATTGAGCTAGAGAAATATGGGGCTTTTTGTAGTTATCATTTCCTAGGTATTCATATCTGTCATATTCTGGACTGAGGGCTGAGGGAGTCTCCCACAGCCATCCTTTCTCCTACCTTAGACTCCTATTAGGAGGGACCTTATAAGAACTGAGAAGAATTTCAGGAACAGAAATACAAGATCACTAAAACAGACTTTTCCTATATGAAGGTAACTCCCATACCAACTGACAGTCATAACCAATAAGAAAAGTGCCTGTACCTGTAACGATAAACATAACAAATACAGAACTCCCGTAATTTCTGAGCTGACGAGATTTGAGATTATATCTGGGTTCATCTTGTCATTTCCCAAATTAGGAAAATGAAGCAAATGTAACACAGCAACTTGCTCAAAGTCATACAACTCCTCTCTTAGTTCTTATTGTCCTAGCAATTAAGTCACAATTATAAGGAAAAAAATTAAATTTTTAAGAATATTATGATTTATAGGTGAGAGTTATCAATAAAATTAACTAGGGCATCCAATGTCTAGACTCCTAAAATAATCACAAAAACATCCAACTGAGTATTTAAAAATAATCTCAATTATATTTCCAATTCCCAAAGGTAAAGGACTCCCTTTTTAACACCAGGGCAACCAGACACTCTTTGATTTCATTAGCATTTTCATCAGCTCTATTTTAAAACATAGCATAAAAATACCTTCCTCTATCGTTATCTGCAGCAGGCGCCAACTTCCCATAAATCAACATCACCTTCATATTGCGAGGGCCATTTAATCAACCCAATGTCAGGATTTTATTGCTCAGCACCAACATATGGTTCTAAAAATTAAATCCCCAAATATAAAACCACCAAACTGTAACTTAATAGGATTAACCCTATAGTACCTGAGAATTCTATGCTAAAATTAAATTCATTCACAAAGATTCATGAAATATTCACCTACAATTAAAGTTCCGTGAAAGAATGATTATATTTACAAGAGTTTGTACACGCTAAGCCTAGACCTGTCACACCATCCGTGGGTTACTCTATTTTCCAGAAACAGTCTATAAATGGAAACCTAACCTTGAGACCCTTTTCTAGAATTTAACAATCCCAACTCGCAACCTTGGCGAATGTTCCCACCAAGCAAACCAGTGGAGAATTCAGCCTTGTAAAAAGCAAAATGGCCAAACTCAAAAAATTCCATTTCTGGGATTTGAGAGAAGGCAAGCAATACAACACAGCTTTCTGGCTTGACAAAATCAACACCCATTTATCAATAACAACTCAGTGCAAGGTATTCTATTATTTTAGAGCCATGGATATCAAAATATTGTGTACTGTCATAAAGACTAGGTCAATGAAACAGGACAGAGGGCAGAGGCAGCCCCACATGTTTTGGGGGCTGGTGGAAATGCTGATTTTCTTAAGGGTTGGTGATGGTTTAATACATATATAAGTATGTCAAAACTGCCCAAACTGTCCACTTTAAATATGTGAAATTTATTTTAATGTAATTTATACCTCAATAATAAAACATTTGTGAAATGTCTCCACTTTATTTTTGTGGCTAATGACAATAGCCTCTCTATACTGTAGCAAACTGTCAATTATTCTCGGTGGATAATATTTTCATTTTCTCTTTTCCCTCTAGTCTCACCTTCCCCCACCTCTCTCTCTTGCTATCAGGAAATCCAGTGTATACAACTCCAGGGGATTCATGGTGATCATTTTGAGCTGATTATAGCAATCCTGTTCTTGCTTGTTTTCCCAGCTTCCCTTGCCTAACAGTTTGGTATGGTTATGGATCCAGTTCTGACCAGTGAGGTATAAGGGTATGTGTACTAGGGATATATGGGATATATTTCCCTCCTGGATGAAAGTAGTCAGTCCTTTTAGTGCCCTGTGCGTAGGATGTGGTTGAATGTGGATCTAATGATTGATGCTACAGCCAGCTGTCTTGTTACCATGATTCAAAATCCTAAGGATTTTGTAAAGCAGGATGAGGATAGCAGAAATGGAATAGAGAAAAAGGCTGGGTGCTTGACACTATTGAGTCACTTCACTGAATCAAAATCTGCTTCTCAAAGCTTAATGAGAATCTTATTAAAATGCAGATTCTGATGTAGTGGGACTGGGGTGGACTCTCAGACTCTGTATTGCCAGTAAGGCCCCGGGGTTGTAGATCATACTGCATACAAGTTTCCCGACTTTGCATATTGTGGATAATTAAATGTGTTTTTATGTCTTAAACCACTCTTAGAGTCCTATTACTTTCAGCTCCAAACCTTCCTAATTCATATTGATTTGAGACTTTTCACTCCATTGAGTTCTTAGGGAAAACAAGCAATATTCTGAGACTTAGAACTGTCTCAGATTGCTTAAGCAATTCAACTCCAAACTTCTGTGGCATTGGTAAATAGGTTTGAGAAATAAACCAATTTACATACAGCCAACCAAGATTTGAAGACAGTCCCTAAATTTGAAAGGCAAATTATTCTTCTTACCCTCATCCCAGCACTCAGTCATTTAATCAGTATTCATTCATTCCAATATTTCCCAGCATGTGGCCCATGTGAAACACAGTGCTAGGGCCTGGGGATTTAGCTCAGTGGTAGAGCACTTGCCTAGCAAGCACAAGGCCCTGAGTTCAATCCCCAGCACCACGCCCCCGAAAAAACCACAGTGCTAAACACTGGATACGTAAGAGAATTAAACGCAGAGACCACTAACTAAGAACCACCCAACAATAAGAGCAGGTAGAGGAGATAAAGGGGTTGGGGGAGTTGGCTTACGGTCTTCACATCGTTGGTGCCAATAATTCCACCTATCTCCCCTAGATCCTTTAACAGCAAGTTCAAGATCTCAGTAGCCCTCTTTTTTTGGTGGTTGCTCAGCTCTTGTAGCTGGCTCAGCTCTCTCTGTGTGGTCGTCAGTGTAGTCTGAAAAAACAAATTCCAACCACAAATTAAAAGGGTTGCCCATCAATTTCAAACATGTGACATTACAAAGTATAGCAGCTTCATGTAGGAAGGAGTCCTTTTACCATTTTCTTGTGATTTCAACATGAGTCCTTTTAAGGCAAATTGTAATATAATATTGCATTCTTTGATAAAAAGAGGAGCTTCATATCAACAAGTTATTTTGTATTGCCAAATACATTATATGTTTACATACCAGATAACTTCCAGGTCAGTGAAATAAGTTACCAAAAGTAAATAAAACCAAAATCGGAGCACTTAGATGTTTATATTTGCTTACATCTTCCTTTCTATTTCATTCCACCTTGTTTTAGCTCAGGGTCTAAACCTACCTACAAGTGCCCCACCTCCCCTCTCAAACAACCTGGTCCCAAGCCACTTGCAAATTCCCACCTACTTCATAATGATAAACAGATCTGAGGCACATGGCCCAGGGAAATTTCAGTGAGTTTAGAAAACAATTTAGAAAAGTTTTTAATCTTCAGTGAAGCTGAATTAAACATTATTCATCTTTTTTTCAAAATTAGTTGAGCTCAAAAATTGCTTCTTAATATACAGCAAAAGTTCTATTCCCCATGTTTAATGAACTTCCATCCTTCGGGCACATTACCAAAAGGTATATATCTTTACTAACTCTCAACATCAACAGAATAGCCATCTTCTGATGTCTTGGTATTAACTTAACCAACAAAGCAATAATTCCCCTACTCCTAAAGCTGGAGAGCTTAATTCAAAGACATTTACACAATTCTCCCATATGCAGCTAATTCACTAGTGTATTTTTTAATGATCTGACAAAAAATAGTATTCTAAACCAGTCTAATAATACTTTGGTCTGAGAGAAAATAAGAACTGTATTCCAGAAAATGTTTCATTCTTTTGAGAAGAAAACATCAAAATCTAGTTAAAAGATTCCTGCAGAAAACATTAAGTAGAAAAGATTAAAGTCACCTTTCCTAAATGACTTCTGGATGGATTTGTTTTGTTTTGTTTGGCATTATCAATTGCTTATTTCATCAAGTTTTTAAATCCATAGAAGCAGTTGTTTCTGCCATCTCGGGAAGCCATGAGAAAGGTCTTCCTTCATAGACCTGAATGTACGAAGTGAGTGGCATTTCCTATCAGCTCCACGGTCGGCAAAGCAGTTCTTTCCTGCCCCATCTGCAGTGTCTCCTTGCCCAGGAAGACTGGATGTTTGTCACAAAGCAGGCTGACCAAGATCCCATGGTACCAGGCCACTGGGCAGACGTGCCAAGGGCAGCAGGTTACAGCCATTGAGCTTCTCCACTGCCCACTTTCTGAGCAGAGAAGGGCACAGCGCACGGCCAGCCACCTTGCCCAGTGTTCACTGGACTTGCTGCCTGGCTCTAGTTTGCTGCACAAAACATGCCACATCTTTCACTCAGAGACTCTGAAAATAAGGAAATGTGCAGACTGAAACCTTGTATTGAAACAGGACAGCAAACAAACAGGGACAGCTTAGTACCTGGATCTTGAAGGTAATAACTAAGACAAGAAGCTGAGGGGAAGGAAGGGATTTCCTTCAAGCACATGTAAACAAGGATGAAGTTCATTCCTTTTGAAGGTCCTTTGCTCTCACCAATTGCAACAACACTTCAGGTTTATGTACTGATGTAGGAGATGCAAAGGTCAGTGCCGACTTTCTACATGGTGTCCCTACTATTGTTATAAATTCTCTGGATATAAAACGGTTGTGATATGGAGTTCCAGGATGAGTGGACAAAGGTCATTTCTAGAAACTATTCAATTATTGAAGGAACATCAGAGAATGCAGCTAAGTTTAACACTCAATAAGCATTCAGCCAACTGCTTTCCTATACAGTGTCTATCAACAAACATCAATACAAGTACAAAAGTGGCAGCCAAGGAAGTCCCACACCCCAGATATAAAAGCTCCAACCGTTTTCTGGGCCAGCTCATCTGTCAGCTGCTCATTAGCCCTGGTCTTATCTTCTACTTCCTGTGACTTCTGGTCGTAATTGACAGCCAGCTCCTCCAGGGCCTGGAGAACTTCTTTCACCTCGTCTTTGGCTGCCTCATTTTCAATTTGAAGACGGGTGAGCTCCTCCTGTATCTTCTCATAGTCTCTTCTCGTGGAAGCTAAAAGCTGGGGAAATGGGACAGTACAAAACCAATGAATCTACTATTTAAATGTTTATGGTTTGTGCTCTATCCAAAACAAATTTAATTTAAAAACCAGATAAAAGATAGCAGACCAGAAAAGTAAAGAATGACAGGAAACTCTACTTACTGTATAGTACAGACGTTAGATTTACTTTGTACGTTATTTTAAAAATCTATTCCTAATCAACCAAAACAAAACAAAAGAAAGAAAAAGAAACAATGAAAACATTTCCTTTTTTTTTTCTTGTAGTCAAAGAAAGAATTATACCTCAAAAATCACTGCACATTGTAGCTGGTTAGTTATTCCACATTACAAACAAAAGATAGGGAATCATTTCTGAGGGTTATATAACTACTTATGTAGCTTTACAGGTTAATTTCAAAGTTAACCAAAACTGTATTTAAAAGGCAGTCAATCTTTTTTTTCTTAAAGTGCATCATGAACATGTAGAAGTATATATCCCCAACATTAACACTAGTTAAAAACAGACACCTGAGCTTATGGATGTTTTCATTACATTTGTTCCTATTATTATTTTCTGATTTTCCTACAATGAACAAAGATATTGGCTTGATAGTGTAGAAAAAGAAAAAATGTTAATAAAAGATTTTGACCTATAACAAAAAGGAAGTTTATCCCAAGCAGCTGTGCCAATGTTGGGAGTCAAAGGAACAAAACGAGGCAGAGGAGAGAAAACACTAAGCCAGCAGAAAACCCCAAGTAGAGATCAGTTAAATATGCAGCTGAGTCTCACACGGAATGCTACTAAAGGAAGTGCTCGGGCAGAGGGTACGATCATTGCACTGAAGAAATGGAGGGGAACAGGGAACAAACGGGAAAGGAAGGAAATGGTTACAGAGACAGTTACGACTGCGGAGGGCTGAGGCTGGGGACGTCAGCCCAAGCCATCTGTTCTCATCACCTCCTGTGACCCAACTGACAGCATTTTAGCAATGAAGCAGAAAGCACTGTAAGCGGAAAAATGCTTAGATGATCCTCAGCAAGGGAATTACTGATTATCAACATGTGATAGATCGGCTGGCTGTCCTTTGATTAGGCTCCTGTTTGTAAAATACTTAGCAAAACAGAATGTAATAGACATTTATTGAGGAACTGAATGCCATCAGGGAGAGCCTGAAAACAATTTGCCTCCTTTTAGAGTATCAAATATACGCTCACGCAGCACTGGAGCCGTTTTTCTCTTTGCTCTCCCCTCTTCTGCCGTCCACATTTGATTTTGGTTTTGGGTCTTCTTTTCGCCTGACAGGACAGCAGGAGAACGTGGTCCCTGTTAAGGACCGCAGCCGGCTGATATGCAGAGGGAAACAGCCAACACAGCAGTGCTGGAGATGGGGCGGTAGAAACGTTCTTGTCCCGACACCAAGACAGAGGTCTCTGCTTCTTCAGGACCAAGTGTAGCAAGCAGCTATTTACTCTTAAAACCCCAGAACTCTACAAAGTCAGACATTTATTTTCTAAATTCAGCCCAAATCAGCTTTTAACAGGCATTGAAAGGAAATCTACCAAGAAATTTCCAAATGATTCAGTGATTTTGAAAAAATTCTTGCAAATTAAATTTCTGGAACAAACACTGACTACAAAATAATAAAAGAACTTTGTAGAGAAGAATTTATTGCATTCTTTACCTCATCCTGATCCAACATCTGTTGCTTTAATTTTTCAGCCAGCTGGCTCTGCTGGTTAATTTCATCATCCTGAAACGAAACATCGTGTTTAATTTTTTTGTTAGTTATGTCATCTTTGATATCCTCGTTTCCCGAGGATAGTGGGGCACTAAGATACCAGCCATAACATATCAGGAATCAGAGACACGGGACATGGAAACTGAAGGAGATTTTGGAGATTTCCCTTCCAGTACAAAGATGCTAACAATGAATTCCTAATTCAAAAAATAAGCAGGTGAACCTCTAACCATCTGCACTGTAATATACTAATGTCCGAGATCTTGTGATGTCCCAAACACATCAGTGTCCAGGAATGCTGCCACACCATAGGAAAGAGCCATTTATTTCCACGTCAAGTCTTTTACTTAGAAAGACCGGGAAATCATTTACTAGAGAGTTAATCTTTAGCATTATCAGATCTCCCTCTTGATTTGAAGTTGATTTTCTTACCAATTTTTAAAAACTCTGAAGGCAAGGGCTGGGGATTTAGTTCAGTGATTAGAGTGCTTGCCTTGCACGCACAAGGGCCTGAGTTCGATCCCCAGTACCACAAAAAAAAAAAAAAAAAAAAAAACTCTGAAGGCAGTTGGGGTGCACACGCATTAATACTTACTCCCGGGCTGTCGCTGACTTGAGAGAGGCAATGGCGCCCTCCTCGCTCGCACTTTCCACCACTAGGTGTCACTACCACAAAAGCAAGGCAAGTCCCTGCCCACCTCTCCCAGCTGCCAGAAACATCCCTGCCTCTCCCTAGACGCCATCCACCCGAGGGCAGGTGACACTCCTAACTACAAGCAAAACTCAGTCTTTGCTGCAACATTTTCATGATTTCAAGTGAAATTTTAAGCACAGCCTGTGCAAAAATAATAGCCTGGCTTCAATCTGCCTCCCATTAGGAATAGGAGAAAAATGCTATTTGATGATACCTTTTGGGTCTATACCCCAAGCAGAGTTAAATCCAGTTCTGTATTGTTCGATTCCTCTTTGTGTCAGGTCCCGCTGAGGTGCTCTAATCAATAGTCCATAAAATCCCCTGTATTATGCTTTCTGCCTTTTCCCGAAGTCAGGGAAGGGGTGCCTAGCTCACAGAATCTCAGTTTTCCACGGATGTTCCTCAGCCTGTTTGATGGCATCTATGT
>PVJO010026492.1:0-21036 GCA_004026905.1 Hystrix cristata
AGCAGAAATGAAACTTGGAGATGTTACAGAGGAGATTCAATTATTGAGAATAAAGGAAAAAGTATGGCTAACGAAACGGAGAGCAATATGGAAGAAATAAGTCCAAAGTATACCAGCGATGACAACAAACACGAATGTGTCAAGGCAGCTATTAAAAGATGCATAATACAAATACATATTGTTTACAGAAGTAAAACACAAGCTGACACAACAAAGTGGAAGTGGCAGAAAAAGTATACTAGAAAAACAAGACCAGAAAGAAATCCAGTCACCTGTAGCTAGAAAACAGCAATACTAATTTTGGAAAACAGAATCCATGGCCCAAAGTTATCTATATTTCCTCATTTTAGCTTTCTTTTAGTACACATCATCAATATTTTCTGTCTTTCTCTACTCTGCACTGGAGTACAAATTCTTGGAGAAGAGGGACTTTGTTTGCTCTGTTTGTTGCTGAACCTTGAGTGCCTAGAGTGTTTTTTTGGCCACGGTGAGTGCTCAGTAGATGTTTGTTGAATGAAGGAATGACTACACTTCTTGGAGTGCTGAGATTCTGGCTGGAGGATGTGGGTACCAGCTCGCATCTGGTTATCTACTGTTGCACAATAAACCACCCTACCTCTTAGTGGCTTGAAACACCAACTTCCTGTTATCTACTGTGGTTCTCTGTGCTAACTGGGCCCGGCTTGGTGGTTCTTATGTGGGATCGTTCATGCAGCCGCAGCCCTCATGGCTGGAGTCAGAATCCTCTAATGGCTCAACCGTCCTGGACATCCAAGATGGTGCAGGCACATGGTGGCAGCTGGCGCTCCTGGTCAGCTGGGAGCGTGGCTGGGGCTGTTGACCAGAGCGTCTATATGTGGCCTCTCCGTGTGGCTTGGGCTCCTCACGGCCCAGTGGCTGGACCCCATAGCAAGAGATGTAAGAGACAGGAGATGGAAGCTGCCAGTTTCCTCAGGGCTGGGCCTGGAGGTGAGCAGAGCTACCTCGGTCACATCTGTTGTACTGGTCAAGCAGCCATGGAGCAAACAAGATCCAAGAGCATGGATGGCAGTCCTGTCCTTGATCCCTTTTCCATAGTAGAGATGGCAGCGAATTTGTGTCATCCTTAATCTATCATAGACACCTAGATGAAGGGGACTTTGGTTTTCACCGCTGCAAATGACAGACCTAGATGGATATGACTTGCTGAGTCTCAGGCACATCTCTTCCCAGGAAGGAAAAGCTTACTGCAGCAGAAAAGAGTGCTCTTCTAGAGTCTCTGCAGGAAGTGTGGGCTCCGGAGCCTCCTGCGACGCTGACATTCTCGGGTGGGAACTTGGTGAACAGACCAGGGAGGAAGCCGTGATGACTCAGGGAAACACAGAAGGCTGCAGCTTCACTCAAGAAAAAAATGTGAAGTCCACTGCTAAGAGTTGCATGTTGCCTCTTTCCGTACTTCATGCCACTAAGCACTTTTTCCTAGAGCCATCCCTCTGGAATTGATAACCAGAACGGTGCTGTGGGCCACACAACCAGTCTTGGGGACTGTGATACCTCAGAGAGGTGACACATCCAACCCCTCTGTCCCTGGAGCCATGCAGAGGGCATCTGTGTCTCGTGGTACTTTTCTGTTCCAAAAGCAACATTGAAATAAAAGTTAACGGAGGAATTGTCCGTTTTTGGTATGGTTTAATTTTTAAATGTTGGACAGAGTGGGGAGATTTCTAACTAATTTCTCTGGCTTTCTTGACACTTTTCTAAGGCTGTGGAAGTGCTTTCCTGAAGTATGCCCACCCTAGCAGAAGCACTTGGGCATTTGAGTGGGGTTCTGAAGCCCAGGCCAAGCCATAGCAAAGGAAGGACACGGCTCCATGACCTTGACCCACACCCTGTTGTCATGGAGGAAAGCCCTGGAGCCCCAGAAACTTGGGCCTCTCTGGCTCCCCAGAGCCTGCCTTGGTACCACACAATGCCAGGGACAGCGTGGAGTGGTTGTGGAGACCTGGAGAGGATCAGAGTGCCAGCTTTGAGGTTCTTTTTGCAAAGAAGACATTTGCCTTCTGCCATCACTATTTGCTGTGGGTCCCTGGAGCACACTAGAATTTGAAGAATTGTTTCTCTTGATCATTTCACAAATGCCCATGATGCTCTCCGCCACCCTCTAAATTGGGCACTGTAGACAGTTTACAGAGGTTACAGGCAGACAGTTCACAGTTCTAATCAGTGCTGCCCTCATTTCCTAGGGACAAAGCACAATAAAATGGGCACTTGAGACAAAGAACCTTCCATTCTCCAGCTCTGGAGGCCAGGGGTCCAAACCCAAGGGCTGGGCAGGCTGGTTCCTTGGGGAGGCTTTTGGGGCGACCCACTCCATGCCTCTTCCTGCTCTGGCACCTGCCAGCAGTAGACATTCCTTAGCTCGTAGATGCACCGCTCCATTCTCTGCCACCATCT
Organism: Hystrix cristata; assembly: GCA_004026905.1. Classification (NCBI taxonomy): domain Eukaryota; kingdom Metazoa; phylum Chordata; class Mammalia; order Rodentia; family Hystricidae; genus Hystrix; species Hystrix cristata. Next base: position 2,434 of record PVJO010026492.1, read on the forward strand.
TTATCCTTGCCTGGATTTCTTATCTGGGCGGGTCTTCATGAGTCTTTTCTTTTTATGATATCAGCTGCTGCATTTTGGTCCCGCCTTAATCCAGTATGCCCTCATCGTAACTACTTACCACTGCAAAGACCCTATTTCCAAATGAGGTCCCATTCTGAAGCTTCATGAACATGAATTCCGGGGGCAACGCCACTCAGCCCACTCCATGCACTAGTGTGATTGTTGTGGAAGAGCAGGGCAGAAGTTATGCAGGAGTAGAAATGTTTCAGGGAAGTTACGCGATGGTGGGTCTTGAGAAGTGGGCAGCATTCAAATGGGGAAGGAAGGGAGAGGAGAAAGGGCTTGGAAGGAAACAAGAGCTTGCAGGGAGCCCCAAGTTCTGCCACTCAAATAGTGCTGCTTGATCACTGAGACGAACCTTAAGACCCCCAAATCACCTGGGAGGAAGTGGCGGGAGGCTTTGAACGCCAGGCCAGGCCCATCCTTGAAGTGGAGACCAAAGCTGCCTCCTCTACCCCCAGGGCCACACGGGAGCCCCACTCTTCACTGGGGGACGCTCCCTACCTCCAGAGGTCGTGGGGTACAACTGTAATTTGGGTGACCCGCGCATGTGGAGCTCAGTGAGCAAGACGCCGGTGCCCCGCAGTGCTGGGAGCTGGGCCTGTCCCCTTAGCAGCGGGTGACAAGGATCTTGCGTGGACAACACCCTCCCCTTCCCAGGACAAAGATCTCATGTTCCAGCTAGTTCCTTCCCGGCTGGGGGAGGGTGATGAAAATTCTCGAAAGTCTGCATTTTGTCAGTGTGCTGCACTGCGACACTGTGAAAAGAGCAGAAGATTTTGCCCAAACATCCAGTAGCAAAGATGTGAATTTTCTCGGCAACCCCAAAACTCATTACTCTGAACTTACAGCCCACGTACCAAGAAGTTGTTAGATTTCAAGTTGGCAGTTTAAATCGAAGATAAAAAAAAAATAAAAGAAGCCAGTAGAAAATCTAGGGAAACAGTCATCACACATACAGCTATGTCTTGGCAAGCAGGTCTACTGCCCCTCGAGACGTGTGCTTGTTGATCTCATTATCGTCCTCACTTACCCTATTTTATCAGTGGACTGGAACTGTCAGGAGTGTGGGGACCCCCACCCTACCCGGTGGCTGGGAAGGGAAAGAGGGAAGCAGCTAGGTAGTCACCTATCAGATGGGAGCCCGTCCCACCCCGCTTCCCTCCCCTGTGTGACCACCTTCGGCCTCTGACCGCCGGTCGCCTGAGCGTTTTCTCCTGGCCTTTCTGTCTGAGGACAGTGGCCCTGCACGCCTCTGGTCCCTGTGGCCCTGGTGCTGTTGCCAGTGCTGCCAGGGGCCTCCATCTCACTCAACTTGGCTTCCGTCCTCTTGGAAACAGGAGGAAGTGTCCGTCTCTTCAGGCCGTCCCGATACTGACAGCATGGCTGCCCTGACTTCTGTTCTGGCAAGTTTCCTGGGGGAGCAGTCTATCAGTGAAGAATAAAACCCTCCTACTGTGGTCCTGCCTGAACGCCAGGGGGAGAGCCAATTGCTTTCTCGCTGTGTGACTCCAAGACTGGCTTGGAAGATGGACATTTCCATTCGAAGGCATCCCTATGTGGGATGGCTTAAGATGGGGGCTCTCCGCCAAGACAGACTTCAGAGTCGCTGGGGAGCATCACAGCAGAGGCCGGGTCCCCACCCCAGGCTGTGGGGCAGACCACCGAGGGCTCTCAGATGTGGGTGTGGTGAGATCAGCCCTCAGCAAGGGCGTGAGACTGCACAGGATAAGACACAGACTCATTTGAACTACTTTTACAAAGGATTGCTTCAGGATAAAAAATACCAGCACCCCGCTCCTCCCGAGCCCCAACCGTCACCTCTCCCCCAAATGTTTTAGCTGTGATACGGCAGGAGGTAGGTTCTTTTCAACTCAAGGTTATGCAGAGCATACTACATTTATTACCTGCTTTGCTTACTAACATGCAAATTCTGAACACTGGCCCATGTCTGTGTGAGTCTTTGTGTTAGCTGTACAGTGTAAGGGTTGGAAGACTAGATGGGCAAGACGAGTTGGCTGGTTTTAGATCGCGGTTTTCAGAATGACTAGTGATGTGTCCTTAGGTGATTGATTACCGGACATCTCTGTGCTTACTGTCTGGATTATACCTCACAGGTACTAGTTTATGTCTCATAGCCACTAGGTTATTCCACATTGCTACTAGTTTATGCCTCACAGGGTTGCTATGGAAATGAAATGAGCTGAAGTTATGTACCAGGTGCTTCTTAAGGATTTTGCAAAGCAATGCACGAAAAATTCCAGTTATTGCAATTTTTCTTTTGATGCAAATTTTAACAGCTACATCATAGTCCACCACATGAATGTTCTGTGCATTATTTTACCTTTACCCACTTATAAATTTTGTGTTTTTATTTCTCTGCCACTGGAAAAAATGACATACTGAATTTTGGGCCTGTCACTTACATGCAATTTCTAGAAGTGGACTTTTTGGAACACATATTTTGCTGTCTTACGCAGTCTACATGACGTTTGGGTGGGTGTTTGTGCTCGGGGGATGGTGCCTGGATAGGTGTGAGAAGATGCATCATTGCTGTCGATCAATCAGAATGAGCTGCAGTGGGCCGTGGGCTTTATCGGAGTCATTCGTTGCCTGGGTTACATATAATCACCGCCTTCTCGGGGCAGCCCTCCCTGACTGCCCCAGAGCAGTTCCCAGCAGTCCCTGCGAGGTCGCTGTGCTTGTTGTAAAGGATGGATAGGAAGTGGCCTGAAACCGCCTGCCTTTTCGCTGGGCTCCTCCTTGGGTTGTAAACCTGACAACCACAAGGGCGTTCGTCTCTTCCTCAAGGCTGTGGGGAGCAAATGCGGGTACGCGAGCCATAGCTGTGTGGTGAAGTGACACAGAAGTGACACATTCTGGCCAACACGGTTTAAACAGAACAAATTTATCATTTTATGGCACTGGAGTCCGAAGTCCACAAATAGCTCTGAAGGCCGGGGTTGGAGCCGAGTCATCGCCCTTTCCAGTGCCCGCTTCTAGCAATGGCGCCCTCCTCAGCATCTCTTGTCGCCTTCACAGGTCACAAACACAGTCCTCCTCGACCCCTCCTTCCCCACCCCTTGCTCCACTGGAAAGCAACAGGACTGGGCATGCAGCTCATGGTAGGGCCCTGCCTGGTATTTGCTGGGGCCCAGGTTCAATCCCCAGAGAACAAAACACAAAGCAGCAGAAGATGTGTGTTTATTTCAGGGAAACTCACAGCATGGAAAGTATCGGCAGTAGTTTCCTTTATTAGAGCTAAAGACATCACGTTACAGTGATCAATGCATACACGTTTGCACCCCTGTTTCTCTGAAAAGAAGACCTAACCAGAAAATAAACTTCAGCTGTAATTAATAGCTGCCCGTTTCCGTGATGATGGCTAGTGTCATGTAGATCATACCGCTATTCCCTTTCTTGGTGGCTACTCTGTAAGGCAAGAAAGGGAAGGATAGGCTGATCGGGGCTGGCATTTTTGACCTCTAGTCAGGTCTTATTTTAGGGGAAATACGGGCAACAAAATTTCTACTAGCTAAATCTTCAAAGCAGCCTATATGGCCATCAACAGATGAATGGATAGAGAAAATGTGATCTTTACACACAATAGAGTACTACTCTGCCATAAATAAGAATAAACTTGAGTCATTTATAGGAAAATGAATGTGCCTTGACACCATAACATTAGGTGAAATAAATCACACAACCTTAAATATCAATGGTTTCTTTTGTATGAGAAACCCAAAATATAAATAAAGAGCAAACAAAATATAAAACTAGGAAGTAGGGAGCTAGAGCTTTTGCAAAAAGGAAAAGGACTGAGAAATGGAGGGAGGGGAGGGTGAGGAAAGATGTGTTACATGCACCGACCAGCTCCCCACGAGGTCTGTGAACATTATGCATGGCAAACATGTACCAACAGGAAATGAAAATTGAGCAGGGCAAGGCAAGAGGTGTCTATCTCTTCCCGCCACAGCACTGATCCTTTTCGGCATACAGTGTGATGTACTTGTTATTATTATCTCATCACAAAAGCAAGCTCCACAAGGATTCCTCCTTCCCCAGTATTGATGCCAAGGCCAGAAGGGCAGATGGTAACTGCGGAGGCTCAGTGAATATTTGTGGCGTGAATCCGAGCTGGTGGGTGAGCTGCTCCGGAACCGTCGGGAGATGAGGTCTCGAAGGCAGTGACCTGACCACGGGGACAGACACGTGCAGGTGTGGCCTGTTCCAGAAGGAAGTGAGGCGCAGTGCCCCGAAGCAGTCCTGTAAGGAGTCCTGGCTGCGGTGTGAAATCAGCCGATGCCATTCCATCCGGATAAATTCCTTGTGAGGAATCCTCTTCAAGGATCACATACAGCCACAGAGCCACGCTCTGTTCCTGGATGAACTGCTCAGAAGCCCTGGAAAGGAAGCCTTAGATGGGCACGGGGCAGGTGCATGATTTATTGTTCTCACACTTGCTATTCCTTTCCCTCTGTGGTGGACCTAATATGGTCAACTTGAGCCAGAACGCCCAGCCGGACTGAGTTGGTGTGATGCTGGGCGTATGAGATCCACCTGAGGGTTGTTGGTGATGCAACATAAGGCAGAGTGGGAGCCATAGCATTGGCGGGCTGTTTCCCAGGAGAAGCTCTGCTGCGGCTGGTTCTTCCGAAAAGGACTCGGCTGTCCACGTCAAGGAAGGAGCTCGGGGCCTTGCTGTCGTCGAGGATGGCTGCTGTTGCTTCAGAGGAGCTCTGGTTGTCATCTCTGCTGCGAGCATCGTTTCCTGGCTCCAGCCATCATGTGCAGACACGGACGTACGTGGGACAGTGCTGTGGGCTCCCAGCCCTCGACTGGATCTTTTGGGTCTCCAGTGCCTAGATGGACATTCGGCACCTTCTGCATTTGGCTTCTGGGTGAATATTATAATCTATAAATGTCCTCCATTAAATCTGCTCTCTTACGACCATTGGCTCTAGCAAATCTAACTAAGACACCCTCCCTTCCTCCCCCCAGGTGTGGGATGGAACCCAGGGCCTCATGCATGCCAGGTGAGTGCCCTAAAGTTGAGCTACAGCCCAGCCTATGTGTCAGGCTTATTTCTACAAACAGCTGGCACCTGGACCCACAAGACTTGCTCCTCCTACTGTAAAATCATTTCTGTGATAAGATCGGTCCCCACTGCCCTGCGACCTGCTGTGATTGCTCGGAAGTGCTAGATGTCACCGCTTTCTGGCTCCTCTGAGGCGTTTTGATTTTCACTAACAATATGATTAAATCCTCGTAACTCATTTCTTCAGGTATGTGCCTCTTTAGATCAGGGTTTTGTTCTTTTCTTGTGCCTTTGTCTCCTCTGGCTGTTAGTCATTTTGTGGTTTGATTGCAATGCTCAGCTTCCGCATTTCCACGAGGATATGTTACTTTATATTTTTTGGATTCCAAACTCATTTTCTTACTCCTGTTGAACCCACTAGGTTTTCTTTTTTCCTTCCAGTTTCACAGAGATGTGACTGACACACAAAATTGTGTATATTTACAGCGTACAGTGCAGCAATTTGATACATGTACACTTTGAGAAATGATTGCACAATGAGAGTAGTTAACTCACCCATGACCTCACAAAGTTAGTGTGTGTATAAGTTGAAACTATTTAAGGTCCACTTGTCTAGCAAATTTCAAATATGCAATTGCTCATTCTTCACTACCGTCACCGTACTGTAACTAGGTCCCCAGAACTTACCAGTCTGTAACCGGAAGTTTACCTCCTTTGACCATGTCTCCCCGCCCCTCCTCCAACCCCTGACAACCAGGAGATTTTTCTGACTAACTGCCCAGTCACATCTGTGTCACTCTCCCTGCACCATTGTTTCTCCCCATTAATGTCACAGCTTGGAGCTGCCTGCGACCATGAAATCAAACCCCAAGCCAGCAGGAGACAAAGGTGGTCATGTTCCCATTCCTGGAGGGAGGCACCCTGTGCCCTCAGCTTCTTGCAGTCGCACATCTCCTGCCCCCTGGGGTGCTGGTTGCCACAGTTTTCCGAGCCCCACATTGAGAGAGCCTTCACGTGAGGACCTCAGTTTTCATTCCCACGTGAGAAGATTGGCCCAGGCTTGTCTGCTGTCCCCTCGCAGTCTCATACACTCACCCTGTAGTGGTGGTTCCAGCTGGGGACGGTTCTCTCCCCACAGGGAGCAACTGGCAAAATCTGGGGGCACAACTCATGTGGGGTGGGGCATGGCTGCTCTGGGTATGTAGCCATTTAGCCCATAGGCTGTTGCTAAAACATCCTACAATGCCCAGGACAGCCCCCACCACAAGGAAGTCTCTGGCCCCAAATGTTTATTGGGAAGTTTTGTCTCAACTGAATAGCAGTCAGCGCTGTGTGCCCATTGTCTGCCTCCCCATTCACCCCACACCCTTGCCTGCCCTCAGCCCCGGAGGCTTGCTCCCGCCATCTGCTAGGAGTGTCCCCTCCCCAGCAGAGTGGCTGGCTTCCCATCGGTATCTAGGAGGCAGTGAGTGACACCCGGAGCAGGGAGAGGTCTGCACGTGTCTCTGTCTAGACTGCTTTCCTTGGGTGGTGACTGATCACAGCTCCTTCTGGGCCCTTCCTCATGGGACCATCTTCGCCTGGGCTGTGTCCTGCTGTGTTCCTTGCTTTCAGGATGGTACAAATCTTCCCCCCTGGCAAGGAGCGGGGTGTCTCGGCGTCCTTGAGTCTTCTGTGTCCTCCTCGGTGCCCGCTCACCAGCCCCCGGCTCTGTAAACACAGCTCCATTTGTTTGGCTCTCACACCCTCCGCGCTGGGCCCTGCGTCCTGCCAGGATTGCGATGGACACAGTCGCTATGGTTTCCCTAACTGCAGGGCACGGCGACCTCACTTAATGTCCCTGATTGCTTTCATCTCTGTCTTGAGTGTCCGCTACACTAGGCTCATGTCGCCCCGCACCCATCACAGAGAACTCTGTCTCCTGACATTACAGTGGCACTGCCGCACCCACCAGCGGAGAGGCTCCGACGCAGATTTCTGTTTGTACAAAAAACTCGGAGATGGAGCTGAGAGCTCAATGGTTTGGGTTTTGGGGGCTGGCAGCAAGATGCCCGATGAGCTGGGGATATTTTCAACAGTTTACCTTTTACTTACATCCTTTCCTATAGGTGTTTTTCATGTTTAGATTTGCATTCGTCTCATTTCCATTTCTCCCCGGTCCTGGGAATTATGGTCCATTCCCAGCCTGGCCTTGGTGTGTGCTGAGAGGGCTGAACTGTCCCCTCCCATGTCACCTGGAAGTCTCCTACTCAGTTAAGAGGAGAGCAGCTCTTTTGTCCCTTCTGTGCCTGGGGCATAGTTTCATGTTCTTTATTTATTGATTGATTGATTTGGTGCTGAAGATCGAACTCAGGCCCTTGTGCTTGCTAGGCATGCCCTCTCCCACTTGAGCTAAATTGCCAACCCCCAGCTTCATGTTCTTGAATCGCTAGAAAAATTTTAGAGCATGTGGCTCTTTATTTGAACATAAAATTTTTTCTATAGTTATATTATTTTTTATTAGTCTATATTAATAATATACACTTTGGGATTCAGTGTGATTTTCCACACACACAACATGCACTGGTCTTTTTGATGTGACTAATATATTTGCACTACAAATCTATCTATCATGTTGAATGGACACACTGGAGAATTATGAATTTTTTTGAATGCTAAGGGGAGGAAGGCTTAATGTCAGATGTAAAACCTTTATTTTTTATTTTCAACCACAAAAACTCAATTATTGAGTCCCATGATGGAAACAGTGTACTCGTAAAACACAAGTTACATACTATATTGACTATAAGAGACCTCATTCCACCAATGAGGAATTAGCATCGCCTTTTGGCTACTGATGTTGGATGAAAATCTTTTAAAGCATCCTAGTTCCTGACTGAGAAAGGAGGGCCATGGCTAGTAAAGCAGTGTCTCTCGTTTTCCACCACAGAGCTGAGGCATTGCTGTTTTGGTAGTAGGTTTCCTCACTAGGAATGAATGTGTAGTTCTGGTCATTTCCGGCAATGATGTCATATCTCAGTGACTGCAGGCTGGAACAGAGCAACGTATGGTCCAAGAGAAGGAGGGATGCTCTTTTATCCTATCACATTCCTGGCGATCACAGCTACACTACTACATCAAAGGATGCCCAGATAAAGGATATGTCTACAAATACAGCCTGCGGGATCTTAGGTCTGTTTTAAAATTGATTTTAAATGCATAAAAGTTCCATTGAAAATACTGTCTTTCAGGGTGGGGGATTTAGCTCAGTGGTTAGAGTGCTTGCCTTGCAAGCATGAGGCCCTGAGTTTGATTCCCAGCACCCAAAAAAAAAAAAAAGAAAATATTGTCTTTCTGGTATATGTTTTCTGCCTTACTATGTTTTGCTCAAAAATGAAACCTGCCAGAGATAATTAAAAACAATTAAATCTTTTGAAAACTCTCAGATTCATCCTCAAATACCTGTATATGGAGAAACCATGGAGAGAGAGAAAGAACAGGCAAGAGATTAAGGGTCGCAGAGGATTAGGAAAGCAACTGCCCTTTGGAGTGACCTTGGGGGAAATAGCTTGGTGGCAGTGTGCAGGAGAACGCTGATAGTGGATTTGGGGTACATGGTGGTGTGGAGCAGATTTTGTTGAAAGCAGATTCTACTCCCCAAAATGTAACCGCTTTCCTGGGTGCCTGGAGCAGGCTGAGGGCTGTGGATTGGGAAGATGGAGTCATTAGGAGACAAGTTTTCTTTGTACTCTTTCTCACTCGGGTAGGGTAAGGAAATAGGAGGTGCAAAAGGCTAGAAACAGTTGATCATCTAGCAAAGAAAGACTAGAAGAAGGTACCAGGGAAAGCACGGGCGACTGAAGGTTCTGAGGGCAGCGACAACAAAGCCCGTACACTCCGGGTGGCTCTTTCCCCCACTGTTGCATGTTTTGAAGGTCTCAGTGGAAGACTCCCAAGGACACTTAATTTGCTTTAAGGGAGGTGACAGCTGTATGGCCCGCGCGTTTCTTACCTGGGCATTAAAGAGTAAATAAAAGCTCTCCAGCTTCTAGACTGGAAGAAGATATTAAAATGCCCGTGACAATGACTTCGTGTAAAAAAAATACCACTCACCAATGTTCTCAATGTTACCTGTAAATATTAGCTCACTAATCTTCAAATATGTTCCATAAGACAGTTTTTTTAACTTGAAAATTACACTTCATCTCCCATTAGATTTAAGGCGTCTTGGGAGTTAAAATTCATAAAGCAAAACAAAATATCTAGCAGTAAATCAGCTTATCTAACAGGAGGAAAAGGATCTGGGATGACTCATTTACTACACCTGGGTGCTGGGTTGGGCATTAAGATTCCCAGCCGCAAAATCAAAAAGGAAAACCAGCCTCCATTTTCCATGTAACCAGGACAAACTGGTCTGTGTCCGTGTTGTCACAGAAGAAATACTGGAGCTTCTTTAGCATGTGTTTGTGGGTGAATGATGTGGCCTTGTTCCCTTGGTTCAGTTGGTTATAGAATGGGGGTCAGGATTGTGATGTCCTCTCCGGGGGACCAGGAAGGATGGTGACGAGAAAATAAGGGCATCGCCAGCACCACGCCATGCAGACAAGCCCTCAGGGAGTGGGAGGAGGTGGGGGGATTTAGGGTAATAGTGAATATTTTCAGTAGCTCATATTGTTTCTATCGAACCAGAGGCATCTGCAGAGCTCGGCCCTCATCTAATCTCAATTTCTCAGTGACTCGGCTCCTTTTGGGTTCCTTCCCTTTGACTTTTCCTCTTGTCACAGCAGATGGCTCCTTGCCAGGGTTCTGTCCCCTTCTGTTTTGATGCCTGGGTGCTGTGGCCACACACCACAACCTACCTGCAAGGATGTCTCTGCGGTCGTAAGAACTCCATGAGGAAGTAATTTTATGGCTGTGTTACTGACCAGCAAATCGATGCCCAGCACCTCTCTTGTTTCCTTAATTTGCTTTAAATTCTTAAAATCCTGCCAGCTTTCAGTCTTGAAACCTGGTTCAATCAGATCACCAATTGAAGCGGCCTCTAGTTTCCCAGACGTGGGGACCTTTGCCGTTATCACTGTGCTTTGTCTTCCTAGACTGTCCCCAAAGGGACACATAGCTATTTATGCAATTTTTCACACACTGCAGAAAGGAAATGCCCAGAATTTTTGAATGCTATTAGTGAAAGAGTCTACTCAGAGATCCAGAGTATTATCATTGTCCTTGTTAGAGTGGGAATAAGCAGGGGAAAAGGTAATAAATGAAATCCTGGCAAAGTCCAACTTGGCGTGTGTCAAGGGGCTTGGCAAATCCATCTGGTGGTCATTTCCTTAGTTCTTCATTGTGTTATTGGGACTGATATGTTTTGTAGTTGTAAGAGCCGCTGCACTGGTTCCTTGATTCACAGAGTGATTCTCATCACTCCTGCCCAAGATAACAAATAAGAAATAATACTGCATCTGATGGGAGAACTAAGAATATTAGTGCCACCATCAGAAGTCTAAAGCATACAGAGATAGTGGTACCAAACATGCTTCTATTTAATTTTCTCCTGCAGAAACCAGACAGCTCAGGACAATAACACCAGGTGTCTGCAGTGTTGGCCACACAGCAGCCCCATTCAGTGGCTGCGCTTGGTATGCTGGAATCACGAGTAGGACAATATGGCCACAAGTACATGCTGCACAGTCGTCAGTGTGGAGAATATATACTCTGTTTTCTATCTCAACCAGAATAAGAGGCTCGGAAACCATTAATAGCCACTGGTAATGGTCGACAATGTATGTTTTGTCCAAGAAGCTAGTTAACTCTCCTGACCTCTATCACGGTGTAGGGTAAAAAGCTTTGGACCCGTTTGTACATCCTGAGGATTGTTGCATTATTAGATGACATCATGTGGTGATAAGCAAGAGGTGGCTCATGTGCTGGAGGCTTCGATAAGACGCATCTGCTCCAGGGGTGGCGGGTAGGCACTATGAAGATTCAGGGGCCTGTTGTTTCAGTATGGATTTCAAGGGCTTGGTAGTTAGGAGCACTTTAGGAATTCCCTCCAAAGTGGAAGATAAATTGCTACATCTTGCATCCTTTTCCAAAAAGAAGGAAGCATAGCCCTGGCAAGCTCTTTCCGACTCTGGAGGCAGCACATTCCTCACCTAAAAATACTGCCTTGGTTCATGTGAGGGGTGACATGGAAGGCTGCCAGCTTTGAGGGGCCTCAGAGCGATAAAGGGACGTTCAGTAGGTACAAGCATCCATGCTGCTTGGGCAAAGGTCTGGGAGACACTCTGGCATAGGAGGTTTCTGTGGTAGAAGATGTGTTGTTCTTGTGACCCAAATGGCAAACTCTGGTGGGAGAATTGCAGCAGAAGCCCCCGGGGTTCTTCAGCAAGGTCATGCCACCTGCAGTACAGAACTGTACACATGTGAAAATAGCTCCGAGGAGGTAGTAAACCCTGGTGGGGGTGGAGCCCTTGACCGTGGCATACCAGTAGGGTGGGTACCTTCCCTGGTTTGCAGGATGGAGGGGGTCCCCCAAACACAACATTTCCAGGGATAAAGCTGAAAACGCCCTAGACACACCTGGACAAGTTGGTCCCCTGTGGAGTTACCATGTATTTGGAGCTGCTGATCGTAGGCTGGTTTCAGAGGACCAACAAGTTGTAAAGTTGGAAGGCTCAGGAGCCACGCAGGGCAAGATGGTAATAGCACATCCAGGCCTGAGCCTGCGAGCAGGACCTTAAAGCACAGCTGCAGACAGGCAGCCCAGCGCTCCCTGCCACCTAACTGGAGCGCGCCAGCATGTCTGCTACGGGTATATTAGAATCAGCTGAAGGAGGCGGAGAACACCAGGTCAGTAAAAGAATTCAGCTGGTGGACATGGCTGCCAGCCCCAGAACTGGTATGTTGGGCACCTGGATGTAAAGGCCACGGGGCCGAGAAGAAGCTGGTGCCTGCGTCCGATAGCACAGGCCCGGCCTACCAAGGCTGTCACACTGCTGCCTTAAGTGGCCAGGAATGTAGACCAACGCTGGGAACCTCTGTATGTCCCTGCGCCAGAAAAAGACCAACTGCCGTTGGTTGTGATTTAACTGTGTTGGTTCTTCGGCATCCTGGGAGGACCGGCGGTTTGTCTGGTAGGCGTGGATGTCTATTTCAGGTGTGGCTTTCCTCCAGAGCCCCTTCCACTTGCTAGGTGCTTTAGAAGTGTGTGATCTACAGGCATGGAATCCCACATGACACAGCTTTGGCCCAGGACAGTTGGTGGAAAAGTGGGAGTGAGCCTATGAGTGTGGGGTCTTTGGTTGGAGGTCACACCACCACCAGCGCCAGCCTCACAGAGTGCATGAAAGTGTTTTACTCTCCAGGGTGGGGTAGACGTGCTGTGCAGTAACGGTAAGGTGACAATGTCACAGAAACCGGGGTGGACAGGAGTGGCCTCTCTAACCCTGATTTCCATTACTCACCAGGAGACTCGATGACTTCCATCCCTATAACTCTGGGGATTAGATGTTCTGGCCCCTAAAGGAGTGGGTTCTTGCCAGGGGTCATAACAAGAGTCCCACTGGACAATGTGCTGTGCTTACTGTTTGGGTGCTTTGGACTCCGTGTGCCTGGGAGTCAGCAAGCAAGAAGAGTCACCTTGTGGGGACATTTGACCTGGACTTACAGGGACAGGCGGGGCTGCTATTTCCCAGGAGACAGGGAGGGGCCATGTGAACCCAGGTGATTTACCCAGAGGGCTTGTTGTGAATCTTAAATGTCTTCCAAGGGCCGTGTGCTAAAAGCTTGGTTGCCAGCCTTGGTACTGTTGGGAGGTGGAGGAACCTTTGCGGGGCTTAGTGGAAGGAAGTAAGGTCACAGGGGCATGGCCTAGAAGGCAATATTGGAACCCTGGCTCCCCCTCTTCCTTGCTCTTCGCTTCTGGCCACCACGAGGTGAGCAGCTTTGTTCCGCCATCCACTCCCTGCCATGGTGTTCTGCCTTGTCACAGGCCCAAGGTGACAGGGTCAAGTGACCAAAGACTGAAACCTCTGAAACCATGAGCTGAAACAAACCTTTCCTCCCTGTAAGGTGTTTATCTTAGGTATCTGTCACAGCAGCAGGAAGCTAACACAGAGCTCCTGGTGTTTCCTTGGGTGGGGGGAACTTACCCATCATAAAAGTAACTTCAAAAGGAAGGAAAGAATTAAAAAACATGTAAAAAAAAAGATCAAATATAAGAAAGTTGTAAGAAGCTAAATTTGACTACTATGGAGGAGGGGTAATTTTTTGAGCTTAAATGCACCATCTGAGTAAGGATAAATGGAAAATTATGAATATAAAAATGTACAAAACCCCAAACACAAACAACAGACTGGGACAACAGTTTAAAGAAACACCAAACATGTGCTTTGTGACATTGCGGCTGTGGGTAGTATTTTCTGTTTTCTGTGCTTTTCCCAGCGTGGTTATGCAACCTTTCCAGGAAATCTATATATTCATTTTAAAAGGCGAGGCAGAGTTTCAATATTTCCCCCTTCTGCAGGCTGTTTCTTCCTTTGGTTGTTTTCTTTGCTGGCCAAAAAGTTCTTAGTTTGATGAAATCCCATTTGTCTAGTTTTGTTTTTGTTTCTTGGGCTTTTCGGGTCTTATCCATCAATTTGTACAACTAAAAAAGTACTTTTAAAAATAAAGAAATTTAAGAAGAGAGGAAGGTGAGCATTTTTGTTTTTCCTAAAATAAGGAAAATGTATACAACTTATAAAACATTCGAAGAAATATTGAAAGAAAAGTCTTTAGAACAGAAATAAAAAAGAATCTACTTGGATACTACCTCTAAATTATATCTATGTTAAATTAAAACAGAAGTGTTAACTTTTGTATCGCTTTTCTTTCCACTATTTGGGAAGAATGAGTTGCAGACAGGCATATCAGATACAGTCTCCCCGCCCCCTTAACAACAGAAGAAAGACCCTTTCGGTCAACACACAAACGCTCCAAAAAACTAAACATGGGATTAGAGTTTTCATAGCCTTTTCTCGAAACAGATGGTAACCAGTGAATAGACAAGAAAATGGAAATTTTGATCTGGCAAATAGACCAAAGCAAAACCTCCATCCTTCCTCGCACAAGCAGCGACGCTGGTTATGCGACACAAAAGTGATGAGTGGGAACCTACAATTTCCATTTCTCTCCTCAGTGAATCTGTTTTCCCAGTTGTGACGACTGAGAATATTATTCCACCAGGATGGGCCATTAATTGAATTCCCTACTAGGTTGACTTCAGGCATGAGAAGCCGAGAGCTGGGATTAACAGTGAGGAGCACCCGGGTTGTGTGATTAAAGTGATTTAGCTGGGTCTGGTTGGATGTCATTACTTGCCTCAGTATGGTTTCGGGGGGCTGCTGGAGGAGGCTAGCCATGCGGTGCCTACCCCAGTTGGGCCACATCTGAACAGCGACAAGGAAGAGCTGCTGCAGTAAAAATATTGCGCGTCACAGGAGGGAGAGGCAAGGTGTGTTGGTCCCAGTAGCTCCCAGTGACAATTTCCTAGGGAAAAAGAGTCTGGCGCCTGCTCGGCACCACGACCCTCTGGCTTGCGGGAGGACCCTGCCCTCCTTGTGTCAACTTGACCTTGGCTGTCCTTGGACCTGGCCAATCAACTCTACTGGCCTGGCAGTTGCTTGGTGGGCAAATGCCCACAGCTCCCAGACGTGTCCTGGGTATCCTGTTCCACGGTTTGGCCCATGACAGGCTAAAGTAGCAGAGTGACACAGGGGACATCAGGTTCTGTTTGCTTACCAACCAGCAGGCCTGGGCTCTACCCCAGCCATCTTCTTTCCCTCTATTTGTTTCTGACAGTGTTTATCATTACTCATTAGGATGCTCAGGCGGTCCAGAACTGGGCTGGGGGAACACATCCAAGATGGCGCCGTGTCCTCTGATCTGTCCTGTGTTCTTCTGTACTCAGGCACAACAAGACGTTCCAGGGTTACCCTGTACTTTTCATTTTCGGATCTGAAACCAACCATTTCTCTAAGAAGGTTCTTTTTAGTGAGGAATGATGTTTAGAAACCAGGATCTGGGGGCTAGGTCTGTTCATTACCGCTCGGTGTGTTTGCTTCTACCTCTGCTCAATAGACAGAGCAAAAGAACTATTTATATCCACATCTGTCTGTTATCTGTCATCTCTGTCTCTCATCTGTCTATGTCTATCACCTATTATGGTCATATCATCTACCTCTATATCTATCACCTATCACCTATCTCTAATCTGTGTCTCTCCATCCACCTTAAAAACCATTACCAGCTGGGTGTGGCGGCACTCTGGGAGACTGAGGCAGGAGAATTAAAATTAGAGCCCAGCCTGGGCAACTTAGCAAGTTAGTGAGACCCCATCTCAAAATTTAAAAAAATAAAGAGTGAGGGTGTAGCTCAGTGTGAAGGCCCTGGGTTCAGTCCCCACCACCACAGAAAAAACAAACAAACAACCCCCCAAATGTGTTTCCTTGTTACAGCCAACACATGACATCAGCATCCAGTCTACCCTCCCTGCTTCCGTATTTATCATTTCCTTCTCAGATAATGGGAAGTCTGGCTTCCATATTTATGTATTTCTTCATCGCTAAAATATAGAGAGTAGTTTCTAAAGTGTTTATCCACACTGCTGAGAAAAGCAAACTTTCTCTCGAGACTCCAGGATTCGTTACTGTTCTTTCTGCCTCCAGCCGGACGACGGGGGTCAAGTGTCCAGATGCCACCTGGGTTTGTTCTTGCTGCTCATCCTTCAGTACGGTTATGTTATTCATTTGAAATGACATGATAGTTACATTGACTTGTTGCTGTCCATGTTTCATTGTTGTATTTTTCTCTTTCTGTTGCTTGGAAATATGTGAAACATTTGTAAAGTTCCAAAAGTCAGAACTGAGCTAGGAGGAGTCCACCGCTCTGTCCGCCTCATCCTGAGGAGGTGACCTGTGCTGGTGGTTTATAGTTTGTCTTTTCTGGGTTTCTTTTTGTGTGAATGAACTGGGACATGTGTGTTCTGATTCTGCTTTTTTCCTCCTGTCTTTTTTAGCTTTTCCTTAAAAAAAAAAAATGAAAACTTTAATAATGCTCTCTGGAAATCCCTCTGTATCATTTTATGCACATCTGTGTCATTCTTTTAAAAAATTGTTCTTATTAGTACATGTTTGCAATTCTAGCAGTTTACAATCATCTTAGGAAGTAGCTACATGTACGAATTACAGCTCTTTTTTCCTAATTCCCTTCCCCTTCCCACTCCTGCCCTGCTCTGATGCTCTTATCACCTTTTACCCGGGGCCTTCACACTGAGCTACATCTTTTAAAAGAATTTTTTTTTTATCAGTGTATGTTTGCGATGCTTAATGAGTATATTCATCGTGGGGTATTAGTACATACACATACCGCATCTTGATCCTTTTACCTCCCCTTCCTCCTTCCCTCCATCTGCTTTCTCTCCATTCTCATATCTCCTTCTCACCCTTTTTTATTTTTTTATTTCGAGACAGGCTGTTGCAAAATCACAAAGTTGCCCGAGCTGGGCTTGAATTTGTGGTTTTTCTGCCTCAGCCTCCCCGAGTGCTGGGACCGTAGGCGTGTACCACCACACCCAGCTTTGTGTCTCTTGTTTGTGCAGCTGTATCCCTCTCCGAGGGTGTCTGTTCTGCAGCTGACGGTCCACAGTCTTGAGTGTGGGCGACTAGGTTGTAGGATTTCTTCGTTACCGACAGAGCCGATGCGCAGCCTTGACTTCAGACTGAGCCATCGAGAGGCACGCACACGGTAGCCCGGCTAGACGTTGTCTGGATGCGGTCGAATTCCCCTTCGTGAAAGCTGTACCAGTTTGCACCCTTGTTAGCAATGTAGAGAGGCCCATTTCTTCATGGTTTTGACAACAGAATGTGGGGCCAGAGTTTTGAATTTTTGACAATCTGGTTTGTGAAGAATGTGTTGTTTACTTATTTGAAGTATGTATTTCTGTTTATTTTGGTCTTTCGTTTCTTGCAGCAGAGTTTTGCAGTTTGAAGTGAACAAGTCTGGTGCACATTTTGTTAAACTTATCAGACAGCATCTGTCTGTATTTTGGCAAGCCTGCTCCATTTACGAGGTTTGGGGTGCTTATTTATGGGCTTAAATAGAGTGGTCAATGACTTCCTCTCCCAAACTGAAAAGTGCTCCTCCAAATATTCACTCAGCAACACAAACAAGGCTACAGGACACCACTTGGAGCACTCCAATTGTGTATCTGTCTCTTTCCATTTACACAGTAGTCTTCAATGTATGGGTATTATTGTTTTACCAAAATGCCTGATTTCTGCTTTCTACCCAAAGAGACAAACTATGAAGAGAAAACTCCATATTTACCAGAAAAATTATCCCCTGGGTTCTAAGACCAAAACCAAATAATGGTATTTATTCATTTATTTTTAGTTGCTTTATTTCTCTTGTTTTTGTGTTGAATCCACAGCTCAGCTGAAAGATAATAGATGTAATAGCCTTCATGTGACATAGTGGCCTTTGCTTTTTCTTTTTCTAAATGTCTTTGTATTTTGTTTCAGCATTTTAGGCTGGATTTAGAGGTAACTAAGAATTGTTCTAGCTCAAGTTTCCAGGGCATGATCATGACATGCCTCTTACTAAAGAATGTAAAAATTGGAGGGTAAATTTTGCTTGCTTTCTTAACTTTATGGAAGTATAACTGATACATAAAAAGTGCACATATTGAATGTGTCAATACGTGATGAATATGTTGAGTGTGGTTCAATTTGTATTTCTTTTATTATAAGATTAAAAATATTCTCATTTTTGTGAGTCATTGGTATAACTTTTTGCAAATTGCACATGTCTTTTGCTCATTTTTCTATGAAGTTTTTAATCACTTTCCTCTCAATTTTAAAGCATTATGTTCATTAATGATATTACGCTTATAGATGTGTAAATATTTTCTCAATTGCCAGCCATATTTTGGCTTTTTTTTTTTACGTTGTTATTGTACTAGTCCACATTTGCAGTACATAGTGATGACATTCATGGTGGAGAGTGGGTCATGGACACCACACATCTTAATTCTTCTTCATTAGCTTCCCCACCCCTCCCCCGCCTCACCCTCCATTTCTTGGTCCCCTTCCATTTGCAAAAAAATCCATCTGTTTCCTACTATTTATCTTTTATTGCTTATGATGATTTTGCTGTGTAAAAGACTTTTCTATATTTATTGAGTCAAATGTAGCACTCTATAGTTATTATTTTTGCAATTTGTGTCACAGTGAGGGAGCTCCTCCCCGTACTAAGACTAAAGACGTGCTCACCGATGTTTTCATGTAGGAAATGTGGCTGCCGCTGCACATGTAGATGCCTGATCCATTTGGAGTCTATTCCTGCGTGTGCTCTGAGGTGCAGATCTATCATATCTTTCCCCAGATGACTTCTAGTTACCCTAGCACCATTCATTAAAAAGCTTGTCTTTGCTCTGGAGGTTGAAAACATTGCCTTTAGTCTTTCCTGCAGTTTTCTTCCATCCCGCC